>CM043016.1:168028497-168251814 GCA_023690525.1 Holotrichia oblita
TGCTGCTTTTCTATTGACCTTTGTCAGTATCTGAAACAAAATCAATTATTAGTTTTAGTAAACTCAAAGGAGTAGTTCCAAAGCTGTTACAGCTTTTGCGCTTTAAAGCTTGCGAATTCCAATAATACCGTTAAGATGTTTCAAGCGAGTCTATATTTAATTTATTTCACTTATATTTGAAACGCCATCTGATTCTGCTACGATACATTTAAATGAATAGAACTTACACGGCTCGGCGAATATACGAGCACAAGCTTATGTTGCCAATTGTGATTTAATTGCTAATTTTGTGTAATTAGGATGATATGTTTTTGTTTTTCTTAGTACGTATATTCACCACAAAAATATCTACTCATCAGCGTTTAAAAACGGTGGCATATAGACGAAATATGTTCAGGTCGACCTACTAATAAGGAATTCATAATTTGTATATTGATGTATACTGCGCAAATATTATCAGATTATGCTAAACAGACAAATTACCTCTCAGATGACAGTACTCTTCGTAAGTTTTATATGCGCTAAGCTTATCTTTATAAAAAGCTTGTTTTTGGTTATTATGGTAAAATATATTGTTTATGAGTTACAGATCCAAATGTGTCGTATAAACTTTCGAGTTAAATATTATAATTTTATGTATCGTAGCTTCTGACGTTTAAATAAATATGTTGAAATGAGACAGCTACTATAAAGTGTGCGTTTCGAACAGATCAAAGAGTTTCTTAATGGCTTTCTGTACCGTTTTAACGTTGTAGTTTATCATTTTGACAATTTCGTTTTCTTGGATTTTCAGTTTTACATAAAGTCAGTTGTATTGCACTTAAAATGCAAAATACTTATTATGTATCATAAGTCAAGATTGCTGGTTGTTAGAGCAAACTAATAAAATACGAAAAATTACGTCCTTCGGAGAATTTTTATCCATAATTATTTTATTTTATTAATTTTTGTATTTGAAAGTACGATTTAAGAACCGGTTTTTATTTCGAAAGATATCAGCGAATAATGAACTAAGTATCAACACTTAGTTCAAGTGTATGATACATATTGAGAGTATTAAATCAAAGTGTTACAATTTGTTATGTTAAACTATACTGAATGGGGCATTAGACAAGTAAAGTTGAAAAAACATTTCGAATAAATATTTTTACTTGAGCAAAGCAAACATTCCTCAGAAATATTTTTGTTAGTATATTACTATTTATTATATACTAGGAAAATAATTGTCCAGTAGTTGATAGCACCCCCAAAAACAATAAAACGATAATAAACAACCATTTCGTGCATGTTTATACGTCAGATTGGTTTCAGTGGCGTATAAAATCTTTATATATAGCCTCTTTTTTATAGCGCCACAATTCCACTGTCCAACGGAGAACACGGGTGTATTTTATGTAAACGGCCGGACAATAACAAAACATTATCTCGTCAAATCATCGTAAACACAAATAACGAGTTTATTTTGCTGTAGTGATTTCCGCACAATACAGTTACGGGTTATTTATACAGTAATTGTTCATTACATGTTAAATTTAACGATAATTTTTTATTAGGCTATATTTAGATCCTGCGTTCGCTGTGATTGCATTAATGGATCCTGGCAAAATTAGTGCTTTACTACCAGCAACTTGGAAAAGTTTAGTCATAATTTTGTAAATTATATTATTTCTAGTTACAAAGTGATATATCGATATTAAATTAGCATGTGATAAATGACTAGTACATGACTTACTATTAAGTAATTAAATTTTACAATACAGGAATCAATTACTTACGATATTTTCTGGTTCATTTTAATACTATCTACTTGACGGAATGTAGAGAACAGCGTGAATACTTCATTCTAGTCACGATTGTGGTATATGAATACCCCAATTTATTGATCGACGGCATTTCGTAGTTCTCGAATTCTAGGAATATATTTTCAAGTAATGTGATTAACACATCTTAACCAATAAAATATTGATATAATTCCTAATTCACAATTATAATGTATTAATCTAAGCTTTACAGGGTCTTAGCGTTATATTTTCTTTTTATTACTTATATAATAATTATGCTCTCCCAAACTATCTCTGCTAATTAGTCTATTTTGTCAATTTATTATGTAATTCACATAGTTGATTGTGGTCTTCGTTCTGTTAAGTTTTGATAGGATGTGTATGTTGTGAGTTTCCCAAGCTTTTATAATTTAATTTTATTTAGAAAAGTATGCGCTCGGAGATCTGCTTAAGATAACTCGATTATAATAAAAATATATTCAAATCCGTGTGCGTGAGTTTTAGCTCCCTGCAGTTCCTACAATGAAGTCACTTGAGATATATAAAATTCTATTCTTATATTGTAATAGTGTAGGGGATGATGTACCTTACACAGGGTTGAACCTTGAGCCACGTATTATTTTACCGCTAAATTGAAATATTTGACATGGAACTCGGATTCAATTTAACGCACTTTGCAGAAGATAGCTTTACCTGAAACCTCTATTAGTTTTGGACACGCTAACAAAAGTTTCGAGTCTAAGTAACAATAGTAGTTTACGATTTCGCTTCAAATTGTACGTCAAAACTGTATCTTACACCTACTCTTGATGCTATATCTTGAACCGGGTTAAGATAGAGGATGCTGTACTATTAAAAGTTGATAGATATCTACATGACGCAATAATAAAATGTTTTTGCAAATTTTCAGTTAATTTTGTTATTCTTATTAATTTTTGATTTTCTGAAAAGTGGAATTACTTTATTAAAATGCTCCATTTAAGAACACCTAAAAACAATAATAATAAGATAGATGATTAAAAAGAAACAAAAACAAACGAGTTTAAAATGTTATATAAAGAAACAAGAAAAGTATGAGTAATTCTTCTTTTATTTAAAAAATTCTACCTAGTAAAAACGACATTAGAAGACATCCTGACCAAAATGCTGTTTAAAATTCCTTCAACAATATCGTACAAAAAAAAAACATCATTTCGGGAAGCGGAAGTTTTGTGATTCTGGAGAGAGAACTTTCGAATAACTGCGATGTAAATAACGTTTTTTCAATGAAGATGAATATTTACTTCTATAATGCGTTAATGTCTTTTAAGATAATATATTTTTCCTTCTAATGTCACTGATAGATCTATACATGAGCAAACATCAAGTCCCTAGTGGCGTCTACTTCTTAGTTAAAACCTGTATTATATCAGAAAGGTCAGCCCAGAATAGTATTGAGTAGAGGTAGAAAGAAAGGAAAAATCTCGGGTTCTCACTGATACTTCCCAAAAAGAGGAGCAAAAACAATCCAAATTGCTGAAACATATATAGCAAATAGGAAAAAAAAATAGCTGCAGTAAGATAATTTTTTCTCGGAAAAGGGCACATCTAAGCATACATCTGAAAATGTGTGCAAGAAATTGCAGAGAGGAAAAAAATAATCTGGACATTCCAAGCGACATAAAGAACACTACGTGGATCTTCACTAACTATAAACTAGAGGAATGTTTTCTCTTTTGAGACAGTAACGTAGCCCACTTCCAAGTTCCCTTCGAATATTTCTCAATATATTATATACATGTACTCATTTGAAAACGATTAATCGTACGTAAAAAAGTCCAAAGAAAACGACACAAGTCGATTTTAAGCGAGGAAGAGATGGTGGGGGAAAGAGGGATTCTTTCACCATTAGACCAATATAATTTTGTGTCTCGCAATACAAAACCATTAAAATTTTAAGCATTTTTAGTCCATTACTTGTATCAGTGAATACAAAAACTAAACCGAGAGAAGTTGATATTCTTTCTTAGTAGGAACCTCCTTCACCAATATCAAAACTATGTTAAATAAACACACTGTAGATGTAATCTTGTAACAAAGGTCTTGGGCGTCATCTGATTTCGTTTTCTAAACTAGCTCTTTGACGTGACTGCAAAGAAGGAAGATAAAAAGGTTGAAATCAGGTGAGCGTGTCGAGCATTTTATTCTATTTCTGTTATCAATCCATACATTAGGAAATCCGTTGTTCAATCATCCCCTAACCGGCCAAAAAAAGCAGAGAGAAGTATCATGTTGTTGACGCTAAAGGTTACTCTTACAATAAAATACTTACATAGGTACTGGTCTCGTTTATAGAACAGTTTCGGTTAAAAACGTGATTTAAAAAAAATTAAATATTATTACAGTTATACATTTAGAGGAGTGAACATTTTTGCAATGTATTTTCGAAATGTACGCTGATAACAACGTCCTAGGAACGGATTTTAGATCTACGGATTCCAATCCCGCTGAATTGATCTTCCAGCTGGTTGGGCCAGATATGACTGCAGGTGTTATTGTTTACATTATTAATGTAACTTGATGTGTAGCATTTGGAGGAGCAACGAACCAATTAAAATACTAATTTGAACTACTCATGCAATACACTTTTACGTATTGTTTGTTTATTTTCAAAATTATTTTGTTTGGTAAGAATTTCGGAACTAGTGTAATTTTTTACATTTTCAATGACTTACTTGGTAGATTCTTAACAACTACATATGTAGTTCTATTATCCGTATATTAGCTAATTATATTGTACATTTGTTTCGCTTATTTGTTGTTATATACAGTATTCATGTTCTTGAACAGAGAGTTTAGTGATGTGAGAACGATCTTTATTAAATACGACGTCTGTTGTCCAATTGCCGGGCTACATTTCTTGAAGGAGATGGAAACGGAAAATAAAACGGAAATTAATCTTTCGAACTGTGCTATAGTGATCCCTTAAATCAAAATACGATGTGATATTATTCATAAAATAATATAACACGCAGACTGTTGTTTCGTTGTATTTCCTAATCTTGTAAGACGTACCTTCAGTTCTAGTCGTTTGTGGTAATTTGTTGTCGTAATAAATTTGCAGTAATAAACACCAGAAACTTGCTAATTATACGACCTTTATATTACTCCAGTAGTTGATTAATAGAAACATCTTCCAGGCAAAGAATCAGGTCTTGGAAATACACCGATAACCATGAGGCTATGAACACTTTTTGCTTTATATCCAGATTTTACGTGAAATGTATGTATGTAACAACCATCAATCAAGTTATTTTAGTTTCTAAATTCAGTATGTTTGATTTTTAATCTTCAAACTCGTTTTTCATTCCGATATTTTTAGAACGCTATCGTTGTAATGATGGTAGCGCTACTTCTAGATGTATACGAATTTTTTTGAGAAGTGCTTCATTTTTTCGATGTTTAAAAAGTTAGGGATTCATTTAACTATAATATTTACTTAGCTATTACCTTTTTTATCGGGGCACTTTCCTATTCATTTTAAAGTTTGCTTGGTATATAGTTTACTGTTAGGGCATTGTATTTTGAGGTAATCTCGGTTACTTACCGTAAAACAAACGGCAATTTTTGTAACTTGTGAAAGTTTCATTTCCATGCGGCAAATGATCGAATCTACCAGTTTTTTGTGAAGACAGGAATTTATTTCTGGAGAAGGATTAATCATTACTTGCCATCTTTATAAGTTAATAATGATTAAATTTACATTTACAAATCAATTTTTTTTAATTCTAGTTATAATTTATAAAGTTCTTTCGGTGGTGGTCCGCAATTTTTTATGAGCAGTCTGTGTCGACAGGTTTCAAATGAAAACGTGCCAGCAGATATTTGTCGCATTGTGTCATTGGCGAGCATTGCGGGTACGCATAACTGATCCTGCTTCAATTTTGTGTTTTTTAAATAGAAGTTTTGCTTTCAAACTATTTTAACTGTAGCATCCAGTATACTCGTATTTATTTTTGTAAATGCTTTCTTAATTTTTATGTCTTGATGCTTCTATTTTGAATTTAATTCTGAAATCCTTGCTTTTTATCTGTTTGAAGTTACTATTATTTTTATGTGTGGTGGGTGACTTTTGAAGCTGTATGTCTTGTTTCACGATTACTACAACTCTCGCAGTATAGTTTTTATGTTTGTATAATTGTGTTAAAATAGCATTGTGACAGGATTATACTGCCTTTTATATAATGGTAAAGTTTATAGAATGTCTGGTAAAATGGGATTGTTTAAAGAACATGCTGTATGTTCAGTGAGAGATATCCTCATTCTACAGCACTGGCCAAACAAAAATTCAAACGCATCAAATTGATTTTTGGGGAGTTCCATCCAGGTATAACCCATCGATTATAGCTTTCTATGTATTTCTGTTTTGCTCGATTTACAAAATCAAATGTCTAGCGCGATAAACATTGTCGCAGCGCCCTTGAAACAAACTTCGGAAATAACGTCTCTGAAAGTATTGGTCAGTAAAAATAATGCAATATATGTATGTATGTAGCGCTTGGCCGCTGACATTAAACAGTTCTAAAAATAATCAAATAAATGAGCGCTGGGCTATTACATAATAATATACATATTATGGACAGCTTTTGTGCTTTTCTGACTATCAACCTAGAGAATTAAAAAGAAAACATCCTGGGAGTATTATATAGTATAAAGGCTCATTTATATGGTACATGCTAGTCTACTCGGCCGAGTGATAGACTAGCAAGCCATTAGCACTCAAATATTACGTCTAAACATTCACTGATGCTAGCTTGAACTATCACTCGGCCGAGTTGACTAGCATGTATAAATGAGGCTTAAATCTTATTTAGAATTATCTATGCATAGATACCGTGGAAAACATACACGAAGATTTTATATTTTTTAACAATTGTGTTTCTTTTTATTGTTATGGTATCTTTAGGATAAGTGTATTAAAATAGATGTCAAAACCTATTTGTAGCTACATGTTTTCCATAGTATTTATGCATAGAAAAATATAAATAAAATGTACAATATATTAACAAATGTACAAATATATAATATCATATAGTAGTCTCTGTCCCTATTTCTTTGATTTTTTCAAAAACATTCAGGGTCATTCAGTTCTTCATTAAGTCAGTTAGTAAGAACCAGGTTATCTCTAGTCTATTGTACCAACTGGTTTGTTTACTTATTGTCCCCGATTAAATGCCAAATGAGCAAATATAAGTTGACTCTATTTTACTCTGTGTATGTAATTTCCGCCGCATCAAGTATATGTACATATGTATATTGCAATAGAAGATACGAGGGAGCGTTTTTATATTCGCGGAATGGGGGATAAGGGGTGGAAATAAAAAAACCAAATTATTTTTCTTTTTCAATATATTCACCTGCAAGACGGATACATTTTTCACATCTTTCAATTAATTTATTTATACCCTCATAAAAAAATGATTTCTCTTTATCTGCAAAATACGCCGAAACTGCCTCCTTGACTTCATCATCGGCAGTACATTTTTTACGAAGCCCACCTTACGCAGGGCAGCTAACGCAACGCGGCTCTTGTGAACGGGCGCGTTGTCGTGCAAAAGCAGCACAGCTTTCGTCAATTTTCCCCGTCTTTTCTCTTTAATGGCTTCTTTTAGTCGCTCTAATATTGAAGCGTAATATTCTCCGGTTCTATAAACACCTTGATCTTTATAATCAATCAACAATATTCCTTCCGAGTCCCAAAATACCGTTGCCATGAGTTTCCCAGCTCGGGTCGTCTTCAAGGGATTCCCTTCCTTGTTTAAATAAACTATGCCACTTGTACACCATGGTTTCTCCTGGACAAGAGTCGCCGTAAACCAATGACATCTCATTCATTATGGTCGCGACTGATTTTCCATGCCTGTTAAGGAACTTTATAACGGCACGATATTCGATGTTTTCCATATTTCACTTTTCACTCCTGATTATGTTACTTGGTTGACGATAGCTCAAAGACTAACTGTCTACGGTGATCTTCAAATTCTCATTTCCAGGGCCGAACGAATGCTCTTGAGCCCTTTATTCTCTGGGAAAGCCTCCTCTAGGCTGGGTGTGTGTGTCCTATATATGTCCTATCTGTCCAAAGGGGACTAAAGTCGGAGTAGTATGGTCTTCCTAAGTGTCCTGCGCATCCTCAATTGCCAAGGCCCTTCTGATGTTGACCCTGGGAGGGGGTCTGTCCAGGTCAAGTTCGGCGAGTCTTCTAAGGAGCGGATTCTCAGATCTTCCAATCCGCTCTCTGGTCTTGGTCGCAAGATTAACAAGATGCTGCCTTATTGAGAGTACCCTTAGATCTTCGCGCAGCACTAACTGTCTAATCTATGGTCTTTCTTTCTCTTCTGAGGCCGAATTTTTATTCCTAGGCCCCTCATTCTTCCTTTGATTGGCCCTTCTGGCCAGAATGTGTGTTTGCTTGGGACTGCGCTAGTCAATTTTGACTAAGGGGATCGTCGAAGTATGGCTGTTCCTTGGTTTACATCCTTGATCTTTGTAGCTAGGGATCTTCGATGGCAAGGGCCCTTCTGACTTGTACTCTTGGCGGGGGTCTGTCCGGGTCAAGGTCAGCTAGCCGACTTATGAGAGGATTATCCGATCTTTGGATGCCTTCTATGGTCCTGTTGGCCAGATGTAGTACGTGCCGTTTCAGCGTCGACACTCCCAGATCTTCTCTCAGCTGCGCGTTCCTGACAAACCACGGCGCCCCCGTTATCAGGCGAAGGATCCTGTTCTGCAGCGTCTCTAGTCTCTCGAAATTCGACTTCGCCATACTGGACCACGTTAGTGAACCATACGTTATGATTGGTCTTAGGAAAGAGCAGTAAATAAGGATCTTGATTTTCAAGGAGAGGTCGCTTTTCGGACAGAGCAGCGGGTACAGTTGGGTTTTGGCGGCATTAAACTTCCCTATAGTTTTCTCGACTTGGAGTTTGAAAGTCAGACGTGAGTCCAATTTCAGGCCCAGATAGATGACCGACGGGCTCCACGGGACTCTGAAGTCGTCAATCACCACGCTGTCTGGAGGGGGCGAAGTCTCCTGGTAAATCGTACTGCCACGCACTTGGAACTATTAATCCTAAGACGCCACTTCGTGGTCCAGTCCAGTATCTCATCCAGAGAATACTGAAGCCTGCGGAGCATCTGTTCTTCGTCTCTGGAGGCGGTATAAATGGCTGTGTCGTCAGCATAAATCGCTACTTCCGTTCCTTGTTGTTGTGGAAGGTCACACATGTAAATTAAAAAGAGACTTGGTCCCAGAAGGGAACCCTGCGGGACTCCTGCAGCCATCGGCCTGACAGTGGACAGTTCTTTCTCGTGACGCGCCGCAAAAGTTCTTCCGTCGAGGTACGAAGCGACCAGTCGGACCAGTCCGGGGTTTATTCCCTTAGAGGCCATCTTAAAAATCAACCCTCTGTGCCACACCGTGTCAAAAGCGCGGGCAATGTCTAAAAAGACTGCACCAAGACTTTCCCTCCTCTCCAAAGCGTTGCGGATGGCCTCAGTAATTCGGAACAACTGATGTTCAGTGGAGTGAGATTCCCGGAACCCAAATTGCTCGTTCTGTAGGAGTTCTTGAACGAAGATCTCTTCTTTAAGTCTCCTCAGAATAATAGCCTCGACGATCTTCGCAACGCAGGAGATTAAGGATATCGGCCTGTAATTTTGTGGGAAGAGGGGGTCCTTTCCCGGTTTAGGTATTGACACGACAATGGAGCGTTTCCAGATGTTCGGGAAATAATTTGTACGAAGTATTTCGTTCACTATTATAACGAGTGAATCGACAACAGTTGGTGGTAGTTTCTTTAATGCCGTGTTCGAGATTCCGTCAAATCCGGGAGCCTTTCCAGGCTTGAAGGACTTAATGAAAAAATTGACCTCTTCGGGGGTGGTAGATAGAATAGGTTCCCCTCCATGTTCGGCAGCACTTCAAGCTGCTCCTCAATTTGAGCATCTAATTCCTCGTCTGAGTCTTCATCAGAGGGCTCATCGTGTACGGTCTGTAAATGGTCCGCGAGCAGCTCCGCCTTCTCGGCCGCGTCATACGTCACACCAAGTGGCCCCTGCATTGGTTTTATGCCTCCGTTCTTGCTCTTGCTCAATTTCAGAGCACGTGCCATCCTCCACAAAGATCCGTCCTCGTGACTCAGAGATGAGACCTTATCCCACCATGTGGACTCTCGGTGTTCTCTCAACAGCATCCTCAGTCTTCTCCCCAAAGCATTCGACCTTGCTATATCAATAGGGTTTGCAGTCCTTTGGGCCTGCTTTTGCATCTGCGTCTCTCCCGTACAAGGGATCTAAGGTGCGGTGGTAGCCACCTATCGTTTTGTAAGTCTTTTTGAACTGTAGCCTCCCTCAGGCATTCAGAGATGCCAGACGTTAAATCCTCAGCCGCTTTCTCAAGCGATTCGGTGTCTGGAAACCCTTCCGAAATTTTTTGCAAGCGGAGATTCGCTCTTTGTTGAAACATCTTCCAGTTAACAACTCGCTTCAGTACGCCCGTGGAGGAAACGGCGACGTCCCCCAACGACACCAGGATGGGATCGTGGTCCGATGATAAATCAGACAGAACCTGTACGTCCACTTGATATGGGATGTTCTTCGACATTGCGACATCCAGGATGTCCGGCCTGACCCCGGGCCGGAAAAACGTCGGTGCATTTGGGGAGTGCACGACAATCGGCATGGCAGAAAGGTGATTGAACAATTTCCTGCCATATTCGTTTGTGACCCTGCATCCCCAAGAGGGGTGCTTCGCGTTAAAATCACCGGCGGCCAAGGCCGGTACATCCGAGGAAAAAGCATATCGAAATCCTTCTGATCAAACTCGCGCCTCGGGGGAGCATACACCGAAACCACCCTGAGCGGTCCTAAACCATCGATCTTTAGTTCAACTCCGATGGCCTCCAAAAAGTGGAGACCATGAATGTGCACTGGGATATGACAATGATGCTTCTTAATTAATACAGCGACTCCTCTGCGTCTCCCCGTGAGCCGATCGGCTCGGTAAACAAGAAAATTGGGGATTCGGAAGTTGTTTCCAGGTCTCAACCAGGTCTCGCTTATAAGAGCAATATCAATCTGATGTTCCTGCAGAAAATCATCCAGCTCATCCCTCTTATCCAACAACCTACACGCGTTCCAGGCAGCAACCTTGATGTCTGTTGGGCCTTGCGTTTGTGTTCGATTCATGGTCTGCTTTGAGTGTTTTTCCTCGGGAAGATTTGCTGAATCACCTCGGCGACCTTTTGAACTTGAGTCAATAGTAGCTGAAGAGCGTCCATAAGGATATCGACTTTGGCGTCTTCACCACCATTGACCAATTTGGGTGTGACTTTAGCTGTATTAGCAGCACCTCTCGAGGAAAATCTGACCCTCGGTGTTTTTTGGGCTGAAGGTGGTTGCTGGTCACTAGCAGAGCCTGAAAGGGCTTGCGAATAACTTCTGCCAGAAGTGGCATCTCTCGACACGAAGTGGTTTTCTGTCCTCGGGGTTTGTGATCTGATTCTCGGGAACCGTGCGCAGCCTCTGTAGTTTGCAGGATGTTTTTCCCCGCAGTTTGCACATGTTGCAGGTTCTTGCTTTGGGCGGGGACAGGTGTTCGATTCATGATCGCCCGCGCAAGCCACGCACTTTTTCTGGGCCGTACATCGTGATTGAGCGTGCCCAAACCTCTGACACCTGAAGCATTGTCCCACAGATGGTCGGGAGTGCAAGGTCTCCACTGTGACGTCGAGTGAAACCACCTCCGTCAGGTGATATATAGATTTTTGCTCTTTCGGAATTTTGACAAGGACCAAGGGCATTGGGGCCTTACTGCCACCCCTTCGCATTCGCACCACGCAGTTCGGAGTGAAACCGCGTTCAACCAGATCCTGGAATATCTCCCTCTCCTCTATCTCCAGCGGGACACCTCTAAGAACTACATTCAACAGCTTTTCGGAGGGCAATTGGTATGTATGATGGGGAATACCATCAGTCAAGAAGAACTTCGTTAGGGCCCTAAAGTCTGAAATAGTGACCGGATATATGCGAATACCATCCTGTATGTTCTGAGCCTTGGAGAAATTTATTCCCCGGCGTTTGATTTCGGAACTGATCTTAGGCCAAGCGGCCTTGTCTCTCAGAACAACAGGAGGAATCTTTTCAGCTGTCGAGATTGTTTCGTTGTTTGTTTCTTTACCTTCTTTCTCCGGATTAGTTGCAGCAGACGGCTGCGCTGAGGAGGTGCTCCTAGGGGCCCACCTAGGGTTAGGAGGGAATCTCCTTATCGTCGATCCAGCATTTGACTGATCTTCTTCATTCCTCTGTGCATTCTGAGAATAGGAATAAGCTGTCTCAATTGCATCAGGATCTGCAGTGTTTTGCTTGAAATTGGGCATGAAATTGGGAGGAGACTGTTGTTTACTGTGGGCCTGAGGCCCAAGAGATCTTTGAGAGGACGATCTACCCTCCAGCGTAGCATGCACTTGTGCGGTGACTTTCATTCGTCTAGCAGGAGAGTCTGCGGGGGGTGAATTCTCCTTGCGTTTTCGGCTGAGCTTTCTCTGTACTGTACTGACTAAGGAAGACGTCGAACAAAAGGAAGTATCCATGTTCAGGGGGGAGGCTCCCGACGGGGAGCGATCCTCGTCTGAGGTGAGCTCGTTATAAAGGCTTCGATTAGCCGGCTTCTTAGATTTCCTCTTTTCGAGTAACACTTGTAAGGATCTTATTTTTGCTAAAATTTCTTCATTGGATAGATCTTCCTCACCTGATGCAGATCCGCCGTTATGCGGCGTCAATGTATCATCCTTCCGATCATTTGTTACATTGGGTTCGGAAATACTTCCTGTGTTTTGTAATGCAGTACTTATATTTGTCTCATTTGTTTCAGGTAACTCCGACTGAGGGAGAACAGCATAATTTGACACCACTTTTGGGGGCGTACGATACATATTGCCGTGAAGGGGCATAAGATCAAAAAGAAGAGAATTTCCAGGCGACGGGCCGAAGAGCTATTGTATTAATTGTAAAAAATCAAATCTACTATTTAAAAACAAGTTCCAATAAAACGGAGAGTACCCGTGCAGCGAAGGCCGCAGCGGCTCCTCAAAATTTTGAAAAAAAAAAATTTGTGAAAGACTACTTATAATTGACTAAAAATACAATCAGCGTAAATATAAAACCGTAATAGACACTAATAAACTTTAAAAACCAATAAAAATTGGACAAAAAACGTCAAAATAATTTTTAAAATTGTAGATGAGGACAAAACAACGGATTAAAAGCTTTACAATTAATAAAAAATGTTTCTCTTAGCGAAGAATTTAATTATCGCCTACTATTTATTAATTATCAACTACGATAAAATCGCAGTAAATATCTTCGAAGATATTTTAAAAATATAGAAACTATCTCTGTCTAACACGTGTGTTTAAAGTTCTAATAAATACCATAAGAATGTATAAAAATATATCTGCATAAACACAACTGCCGGATGATAAAAAAGGGCGCAAAAAATGAGCGCAAGTGTCGCAGGTATGCTTCGTAGAGGAGCGCGGTGAGGTGGGGGAATGCCCTTGTGCACTCGTGCCACCACGCCCGGCTCCTCGGAAGACCGACCGACCGACCGACAACAGAGACGGCGAGTGAAATATACCTCTAGCTAAATGTCCGAGTCCGTTTTGGTTTAAAAAATGACGCGTTTAACAAAAGGAAATGATCCAGATGATGATGGATTCCTATTCTACGTATTCTGAAGTAGTTTCAAAGTGATGAAGAATTTTGATCCCGTCGTTGGTTGATTAGCAATTCCAATCAAAAGTTGGAAAATCGTCAGAGATAATGATTTTCGGTGACTTAAATGCAGAAATACAAACCACCGAAGCTGGTAACGGGAAAAAACCCTACTTTGGGCTGAAGCGGTTTCTGGAGAATATAGTTGAGAACTAACAGAGAGTTCTCGCTGCTAATTACTCCTTAATTAGGGCAGACGTGCCTTAGTCGGAGCACAAATCTTCGTATCGATTTTAAAGACGTATTTCTCGTCGTAATTTACAAAATATCAAAATAAGATCGAATGATCGATGTGTCAGCAATATAATAAAAATCAAAATAAAGAATTTTGATTGTCAAACAGCAGCACTTAATAAGATAGAAAATAGATTTAGATAAAAATAGAGACAGAGCTCTACGAATCGACCGCTCGGTTCGACGGACGGACTCGGACCTTCCAATCCGCTCTCTGGTCTTGGTCGCAAGATTAACAAGATGCTGCCTTATTGAGAGTACCCTTAGATCTTCGCGCAGCACTAACTGTCTAATAACAATGAAACTTCGTATTTATACTAATTATGAGTCGCTGCACAGGCCACGCCCCCAATGCGCCTAATCACCCCCCTACAACCCGCTCATTCCGCGAATATAAAAACGCTCCCTCCTAAGACATAATTTTATAATCAGCAGTCGTAAAATATTTAACTTCGAAGCGGAGGTTCCTCTAACAGAGGATCATGATGGAACTCCGTATTTTATCTGTGTACATTATTGTCGTCTGCATAGAGAGTTAATCTATCCATAATATGATTATAGCGCGCCATAAAGACTTACATTTGCAAATTTCTGCGAATACAGGATCAGGCTGATGTTACCTACACAAACATGACAAACACTTTCGAAACGATTTATCATAGTGTATCCTAACGGTAGAATTTCGCTAAAGCTGCCAATCGTCCTGGACAATTGTAGCACCTGGCAGTCAGAGAATGCTCTCGGAATTTTAAACAAAAACTATTTGATTGCTCGCCTGTGATCCTGTCGAGTACAAAATCTTGTCGGTTAAATTTCTCTGAGCTGGGATTATATAAATACTCCAATTATAGAACAGTATTTCTTTGGTAATATATATTTTCCCCTTTACGTTTTATTGTGCATTACTCTCTATAATTTCAAAGTAGTCGTGTAAAACTCAGAAACTGTGTTTTCAAAAATATTCACTACATAGCCGCTGGACATTCAGAATAAATTCAATAACCGGGGCCTTTTCATCTTGCGTAAGATTATTTGGAGTATCAAGCGTTAATATTATTTTATTCAGAATAAAGCATTCTTTATGTAAATAGTTAGAAACTAACGTAGCTTATGCTGCTGAATATATATATTTTACTAAAAGCACATTGCATAGTATGAAACATGTTATATATATGGTTGAGGAGTATAAAACTCCATTCCCACAATAGACAACCTGATATTCTGTCAACATGATATTCTCGAAATATTCTCAGTGAAACTTGAGGAGTTTAATTTGTTTTTGGAAAGTTTAACGATACCAGCTTTTTTTATAAAAACAGCTTTATTATGTGTAGTATAATTATATTAAAAAGGCCATATACTTACGTAACAATTAAACTTTCTCAAAGTTATGGTCTAGCTACCCTCTACACAATACAATAAACATCTTAAAGTCTTATTTGGAACATCATAAAACTTCCAACATTACAACTACTATTGTTTTTATTTCTTTAGTTGAAAAACTTTTATATCTTGTAAAACGACTGCCATAAAAGTTTTAAATTGCGGTGCAAGTTTACTTTTACACTGCTAGTTATACAATTTTTGTAAATCATTTAGAACTTTTAATGCGATTTATATTTAAAGTTATAATGTTACGCCTTTCCCTGCTACGGATACAGTAAATTTAAATTAAGAAATAGACCCTTGCATTTGATGCGATTGCTCATCAGATTACTTTATCTTCTATATTACTAATAAGATCGTAATTATAAAGTTAATGTTAAGGTTTTTATCGTTTCGCATTATAAAATGATGAAGTAGTTCTAAAAATGAAATTTAATTATTATGCCTGACTCTCATAGCTAACAAAGAGATTTTATTGTGATTATTTAGCCGTATAGTACACCAAATCGTACGCCAAATTTGAGAATAACGAAACATAAATAAGATAATGTATGTTTTACTGGAAACAATTGGTTTGCAAACTGTACAACAAACTATATAACAAAAATATTATTGTTTCAAATAGAATTCCTTTACGGATAGTTAGAAAAAACTAAACTAAACTATCTAAAGCAAAACACAATTGCTTTGGGCACACAGTTTTAATTATACATTGCACTTTTGGCAAATTCACTGCCTTCTTAAGTTAAAACAGTATTGCACTAGCTCAAAAAATCCGATATCATTAGGTTTGACATCCATTCCCTCTTACCGAATTCCATGTTTTGTTAAATACATTTCTTATTGCATTTGATAAGCAATAATGTAATTTATGTTCTCTTTATATGGACACTTGATAATGTTACAATTTGGGGTTCAGGTTTTTTTTCTCTACCAAAAAGCTTACTGTAGTTCATATCTTCGAGGTTGCCAGCTATCTTTAGGAAAATCCATACTTTATAAGCCTTTGGTGATTTCAAATTGATGTCTATAGTTTTATTCAACACAAATATATACATAGTATGCATGCACAAAGTGTTTTTATTTGTGTCTGTTGTATGTAATACTTTAGTTACATTTCTAGTTTTTTTTCCTCAAATGTCTTCAGTACTGTGCTCAATAAAATTATTCTCTGTAATTGTCGCAATCTCGAATACTTCGCTTCTTGTGCGCCATATAATAATAATTCCTATTTTGTATTCATTTGGGAGCTCCTTTCCTTTCCATACTTTCGTATATACTGATGACAGGCTGATGTTGCCCATAGGGATCTTAACCGGTCACTGCGCACTGAATAAACACATGCATCGAATGGGCTTCAAATAGCGGATTAGATGATCTCGGAGTAAGTCAATTAACTCTTGACCAGATTGAGGACTTCTTTGACCGGGTGCAACCTGGTTGAGACGAATAACACGGCAGGGGGACCCAATAGGACTCTTTTTTGGTCGAATTTGCTTTTAGAGAGCGTCACGCCCGTGCAGTCGGAAAAAACCCTGATGTCAATAACACAATTCCATTTTGCGTTTTCGGAGTTATATTATCATGTCCTGGTCCATTTTACGATATAACGATAGTGAAGTATGTACCTACTATAGTTATTTCATTCTCGCTTCTTCCTTTTTCGTCCCGGACGTCATATTGTCTTTCAAGGTTCATCGAAATTTGCTCCAACATTGTACCATTCCGTTGCATATATCCTTCTCTGTGTACATCTGTACCTATATATTAGTTTTATTACTGCCTTGATAATGGCATCAGCTTTACTGTCGAAACGCGTCAGTTTTCAGTTAAAAGCTTTTGGTGTTTAGTGGGTTGAAGTGTTTAGTGTTCTACTTCTGCACCAAGAGATCCAGTGAAGAACTTGATACTTATGTATATACTTTGCATTTGCATCATTTCTATCTGCCACGTAATTGTTTCAAGTTGCTTTCTTTGCGTTTACCTTTTGCCCTTGTCATGCTGTTTGTTATTTTTCTTCTGTTTTTTGATTTACTTCAATAGTTTCTGTTGCTGGTTCCAATATGGCTTGTGTAAAATTGCTGCAGCTTTTCAGTATCTGCAATTATGTTTTTGTTTGTTATGGATGCATGTATAGACGAAACTTGATACCTTCGTTTTATTTCAAGTTTCGCTACTTTGTTTTTGTACGTAAACGGGGCTTTATCTGAATCACCATTTGTACATGAATAGTAATTTCACAGTATAATAATATAGTAAGAAATTGATCTCTAACTGTGTATCTTCCATATTAGATATATACATATTTTGCATTCGAAGCTACTGCTGAAACTGATATAAAACATTAATTTTATTGACTTTTTGCCATGTTAGATAGTCATCTAAAACCTTATGTTATGGTGTAAAATACAACAATAATGTCTGTATTGAACTCGTAACAACCAGATTTGTTTGATATGTAATAGACTGAAGTTGAAGTTTAAAACAAAGAAATTTTGTTTACCAAATGTTCAAGCTGGAATTCAATTGTATACTGTGGACGAAGAATAAGTGATTTAAGTACCGTATTTAATGAGATATGTCTATTTTATGATCAAAACGTATCTAGCAATAGTCTACTAAAATTAAACATCTGTATAATTCACTTTTACTTTATAGTATCCTTATTCCTAGTTCAGCGGACGAATCAATTAACAATCAATTAATATTTCACATTCAAAAATAAAATAAATATTTTTTATTGAACACTAGATATAAAATAAATACTAGAATGTTTAATTAGTATCAACAATAAAAAACACTTAACTGTACACAAAAATTGCTGACATATCAGAGTTTTGCATAAATAGCGTTATTTCTTCCTTTTATGTTGACTGTTGCCTACCTAATGAGAAACCAGCAATAATCTCCTGTCATGGGAAGATCCGACATCCCTGAAATCGTTTTTTCATTTCTGCAATATCTTGATGGAATCTTTCGCCTTGTTTATCATTCTGCCTTCTTAAATTAGAATTCTTTAATTTCCCAGAAAATGTTTACAGAAATGTTTACATTAAGTCAATGCTGCCAGCTCTAAATCATTCATAACTAAAAGTTTTTAGTGCTAAACGCCTTGTAGTATACTACCTTTTGTGTCCACGGCTTGTAAGTTTTGTAGTTTTTCAATTTTAATCAAATTTACAAACTTTGTCATTTCCTTTCACTCCCTTAGGGGTTGAATTAAAAAAGACAACGCTGAATAAATTACTTCATTAATTTGATGTCAAGCAGCATTAATACCAAGCCTCAAATAAATTTGAATAATGCTCACTTACAATTGGAAAATCTTTTCGTTAATTTAGCATTCGGAGGGATGGCTAATATACCGTGATAACCCATTTAACTCAACGTATATTTGTAGCTAGTTTTATATTATTTTGTGTATACCTAATTACTGGAGAATTGATCCGTAATGTATTGTATAATAAATTGATGAACCCTACTTGTTGTTTCTTACATGTCAATAAATTCAATTATTCACCGATTCAAAATTATTAATTATACCGTAGTTAAATAAGTTAAAGTATTGCTTATAGTTGTTAGATCGTAAGGAGTGCGTTCGTTTCTATTGTGGGAAAATAAGCAGTATTATTCTAATTTCCTGAAAAATGCTTCTAGAATCGTAAGCATAACAAAATATATATACTTTTGCTTGTAATGAAAGTGATAACAGTAACAGTAAACAAGATCCTGTGCCAAAAGCGGGGAAACGGAGAGAAAACGACCAGTAAAATTATAATTTTATAAAAAAATTCCAATTAAATAGCCGCGCTTTCTCGGACGTTTTAATGAATGAATTACTTCAACGCATCTTAAGACGTGGACGAAAATAAGAAAATCCATTTACATTAATTTCTTCATTTACGCGGGTAATTTGCTGTGGAGGCAAAGGGAGACGAACGAAGGAAAATTACTTAAACGCGGCTTATATATTTGAACGGGTCAAAATGAAGCCGCTCGGTCTAGTTAAGTATTACGTAAAAGTGGACGCGGTATTGTGAAGGATAATTGGAGAGCCCAGCGTATTCAGGTTCCTTTTTACATGAGCAAGGTATAAATTTCTTAATTATAATTTAATGCTAACAAAGTGTTAAATTATTAATTTATTGCATAGAAGAAGATATTTTAACGAGGATTTTTAAAATTATTACCCAATTATCGGACTCAAATAGGCAGTTGATCTAATATTACTATTAAATACATTATCTTGATTAAAATAACTTGCCAAACAAATTTTGAGTTTACCGAAAGACAAAATCCAGAGATTTCATTATCCATAAATGTCAATTAATGAACATGATAGGTCTTCAGTTGATTATCCATAAATGTCAATTAATGAACATGATAGGTCTTCAGTTGGATATTGGCGCTATCATTGGTGTGTCCGCTTCAATACAGGGATATTATCAATATATGCGACAAACTATAAGGGCTGATTCATCATCGGCTGTGTTCTAAACGGCTTCGTTTTAAAGTTATAAAATATTTTTAAAAAATTAAAGTATTTGTTCAGGAGAACAGATTTAAAAAAATAAATTTATAAAAATTGTCGAAGATAACGACCGCCAACTGCAATGCAGGCTTCCTTGCTCCATCTTATGGTTGGTTTTTCCTTTGCGGAGAAAGTAGTCTCGTCACTGAATACTTGTGCCAAACAATGAAGACTTTATCTTGAATCCATCGAGATGTAGCTATTCCTTGCAGGAAGCCATCTGGCAAAAGTCCCAAAAGATGCAACTGTTGATTCTTTTAAAAGCTATAAACTGTGGAGTTGTCTACGATTAAGTCAGCAGCAACATTACTGGTACTTTTAATAGGATATTTCGAGATTTTTATTAGCACCACTTATTGCCACTGGTGATGTAAGTATGTAAGGGTCATATGTCTGTAGATGTCGTATGATTTTAGGACGCACTATTTCATTAAAGACAGGTAAAGACGAGCAAATATCGAATCAATATCTTTTTCCATAAAAACGTTTAAGTACACGTGAATTACGTTGGTAAGACTGTGAACAAAATGCTTATTGCACATCTCAGTACTTGTATAACTGATATCAAAGGGAATAAGATGATAATGGTTTTTAATGAATTAATACTTTGACATAATAATTTGACAGTAATATTGAGCTGTTAAATAATTATTATCACTTTTAAACGAATGTTATTGGATGGCTCAATACGATATATTTGGGACGCACATTCATGTGAATTTTGGTGAGCAAAATATCTCCAAAAATCAGCCCTTAAAGTTCCTCGTATACTTTAAGAATAATGTTATACAGCACACTGACAACGTTATTGCTAATTTTTGTTTATTTTGGATTAAGGGGCCTTCCTTATTTCCTTCTTATTTTCAGAAGTATGTACATATCTTTGTTCCAAGCAACTGTTGTATTATCTTTGAGCTAAAAACCAATGGAAGACTTTTTATTAACGTCATTGTTAAAAAAATGACTGTGTAGTTTCCAAAATTACTACTATGACGATGATGTAACTCACTTGTGTGTGCCTCCATTGCAGTTTAACACGTGAGTAAGATAATTTCCAGATTCACAGCACGAATAACAGGAAAATACACAACTATTATTAATTTTGCGAAGCATAATACTATCCTCTGCTGAAAGAAGTACTTGACCACGAGAGGAAGGCTTCTTAGAAAGATCGTCGTGCAGGAATACCAAAATGGAGTTATATCCAATTCCTTACTTTTTCTGTGCATTTGCTCGGTCTCTTCAGCTCTCAGAGTGTTTTCTATGTGCATTATAAAATTCCCTGTTCCCACTTTTTTCTAGTTACTCCTAAGAATTCTACTCTTTGCCACTATGAACTGGCTGAAACAATCCCAGAGATGAGGATTGCAAACCATGGTAGTTGACAGATATTCTCATCATCAACCGAATGCCGAAAGTATTCGGTATTCGGACCATGAGAACCCATGCGTTCTTGAAACACGTATCCCGAGTAGATGTCTTTTATATCTTTTATAACATTCTACTTTTTCTTTGCGAGCTTATTATTGCTGGATCAAATAGTGCCACGCGGAAGAGTTACGCGAAATGTGCTGATAGTTCTAGATTTTCCTGAAAAAGATGTGTACAGTGACTTGCATTAAAGATTCTTTGTGCAAATCAACCAGCTTTTTTGGACACATTTTGATTCTGCTGATCATTTATAGCCTTAAGTTCACTCACTTGTATAAATTGCAGAGGAGGAAGTTTCCCTGAACCAGTTACACCGTGACATGCCATTCCTTCTAGAATTGCTGCTCTGAATTTCTTAATGTTTTTCCGAAAAATTTGTATAAATTTATCTTTGTGTATGTTCAAAAATGTCGCTATCCTATCCAGTTCCAGACAGTTATCTCTAAATATTAGCATTATCTATTAACTTTTTTATCATTTAACTATCGTTTTTGTATATCAGATTCACGTTGGCATGTCGGAGCAAACTCCGTTATAATAATTTGTTACAATAAGGTTTTAGATCGAATTGGTTGCGCTTAAAGAGTTTTTCCATTAGAAATACATCTTCAAACTCATCAAAATTACTGATTTCCAGATGTACTAAAAACAATATTCTTGCCTATAAAGACATTTGAAGTTAGCTTAGAAACATTTAAATTTAAACTATAGCAATGTTCTGTGCGAATTTCAAAATTATGTGCTGTTGCACCGATTCACCGGTATTGTACGGTCGACCCGGTTCGATGGGTGATGGGGTTCGTAGAATTCGCTGTTTTCCCTGAAACTCAGCTACTATGTATTCATTTCAAAAGCTTCCTTTTCAATAAACTTAATGGCTTTGATGCATATGTACGCGATATTGGAGTAATGTGAATTACATAACACTATGCCGTTTTATCCTACAAATATAAGCTTCACTAACAATAGAACCTTCCGAAAATATGGATTGAAATTTAGTAATTTACTGCTAAAGTTACTTTATCAAAATGACAATTATAATTAATGAAGATACGCGTTATAGGTTTTCAACAAAATTGTTTGTGATGACATTTCAGTCGAAATGATTAACTTGAAAAATTACTCTAGGAGACGATTACAATACCGTTATTAACTTTTTGATATAATTGCGATACGCTTGAATGGTTGTGGAATTAACTGTAGGAAAAAATAAAATTCTGGTTTTTTTATTCTTATTTTTAATCTTCGCAGTAATAACGGGTAATCCTATTATATTTGTACCCAGTAAAACATCTGTTGAAACAAGAGCGGTCATTATTTTATGTCCAATTTCCACGTAACTGCTTGTCAACTGATTTAGATTAGTATACCAATTTTCGCATCAACGAGCACGGTGTTTAATGAACCATATTATCTGTAGAAACAGGAGATACTACTAGCTAGTCTGAATTTGAATCTAGCTATGGGATTTCAATGGAGATATAAATCTACAGAAGATATTTATGTTTCGCGTATTAATTCTGTACGCTAATGAAAAGTAGAAATTGCGCTGTATGCTACAATTTTTATCTAAAGCGTTTAGGGCATATATCACAACGTGTATATAATAATGTGTATTGTCTTTTCCACATTTTAGTGAGGGGCCTATGCCTACATTTCTGTTCTTCACCCCTAGCCAAAGAAGTACACACATTGTACTCATTTTGAATTAAGGTAGATTATATGTTCTGAAGAAGATATAATAAAATGATATAAGTCTAATACACCTAACCAATTTTAACTTGATATTGTTTATTGATATGACTGTAATTTAATAGAACTGTAAATTTAAATTGTTTAGATATCATTTTATAGTCCTCTAAAACGTATTTCTTTCATATTTAGAGATGAATAGGAAACTACCATGAGCCATCTTCTAGTGTTTCTTGCAGTGTTGTAACTGGAACATAATTGCTTCACTTTGTCCATCCTACTTTGTGGTACCCAGAGAGAACTTAAAAAAATTAGTGTTCAAAACAATTAAGCATCAGTTCATTTATAAAGAATTTCCATGTACTTAATAGCTTTTGCAAGCCTTCCGTTGACAGTCGACCCATAGGTAGACGACGAATTTTAGTTTCAATCCTAGTTTCCATACAATTTCCAACATGTTTTCTCAATTTTATTTCTTTGTATTGTCCCTCAAAATGTGGATCACGACCTCGAGTTATCTTGTGAGATTATTTATTAGATTATTTTTCGATAGCTGCATCTCCATCTGTAGCTCATAAGCCATCGTCTTCATAAATAGACGTTATCACCGACGAATATCTTCGGTATAGACTTCTCTAGACAAAGTTTTCATTCGAAATTTTTCTAGTTATAGATATTAGTTTCACATTAATAAAAAATACCCAAGATCAAGCCTCTGGCTTTATTATTTTTAAACATGTAAAATAAAAGAGGACAGTTTCGGGAATATTCACGGCAGTCCTAAGAGACCGAATTCTACTACTCACAAAACTAGGTGCATTCTAATCGAAATACAACTAATGAATGAGAAGTTTGTTCAAGCAAGTTGCTTGTTTAGTCTTTGATTCCAGAGGTGCTTACTTTGATTTCCAATGATACTTTGCTGATTAAATTATTAAAACAAATATTCGTTTATATTATGGCAAATATTTTTTTGATTAAAAGTTACCTTCCATCGCTGTAGAATCATTATCTATACACATATATATACATTTTACTTTGTATCGTGGCAGTCAGATATTGAAACTTTACCTTTTAAAGTAGTTGCGTGTCCAAATAGAAAAAATCTGGAAAAGGTTTCTCTTTTTCGATTTACATTTTTGTAACAAAAACACTAGTGTCTTTTCTTACAAAAGAGCGAGAGAGGAATTGTAATTTTAAATTTGAGCGTTCACCATGAGTCCCGTATAGATAAAAACAGCCAAAAACAAAGCAAGTCATTTTTATAATACAAAGTCTGTCGGTGAACTAAACTAGATGTTGTATTATCGCTATATATTTGTTGCTATTTCGAATATTGCAGGAGTTAATTGCTGTTTGACTATCTTAGTATTCAGTCAGTAACCAAGAAAATCGTAGGTACAAATATATTGAAAAGTTGCGCCATCATTTACTTGAACCCTATTGTATGAGCTTAATGGAGAATAAAGAGATTCTTTAAGCTAGGTTTACACGGTCAAAGAAATTGATGAATAAATTGATGAATTTATTAAGGAAAAAAATTCATGAATTTATTTCCAAATTTATTGGTTCCAATATTTTAAACGAATTCATGACTGCCAATCCTCAAAAAGTGACATTTGTTTTTTAGCAACCTAAAATCTGTTGACGTTTGTGTCATTTATGAATTTGGAGGATACGTTTAACTTATTGTTATCTATTATTATTATTATTATACCTACTGTAGTAGAAATGGGAATTACAAAGAAAGCGAAAACACGCCAACGACAATATCTGCACAATAAGAAATCGACGTTGATGGGTGAGGCATTGCTTGCAACGAAGACAAAAAAGGCAAATCTAGTTAATAAGGACTTTCAAAACGACCCTGGTCAATTTAAATAATTTTTACGAATGTATGAGAAATACAATTTTAATACTTTCTCAGCCTAACAATGTTTTATAAAAAGCACACAAACATCAAAACACTTCACTCATCATGATAGTTGGTAGTAAATTCTAATCTGAAATGTAACCATAACTCCCTAGAAAATTGACGAAAAATTACAGCAGGTTCTAATTCGTCAATTTATTCATGAATTTATTCGACAAGCAAAATTCACGACTATTTTAGCGTTTACACATTCCAATAAGTTCAAGGTCAAAAACTTCATGAATTTATTTGACCTTGTAAACCTAACTTTAGAAAAAGAAATCCGCCCCCAGCATCTCTGCGGGTGCCGAGAAGCTCTAAGTCAATTAACGTCAAATACCTCGGTTATATTGTTCGAACACATCTCAGTTTTCTGCAGCATTTTTGCGATATTACTAGCAAGTTCTTACGTACGAGGTCTGCCTTTTATCCACTCCTCTTCGTTTCTCAGAGCGATAATGACTTTTGGCTCATCCAGAGCCTAGAAGTCTCAAACCGAAAGACAGAATGTGCTTCATAATCGCGTTTTAAGGGTGTACTGCTCCTATCTCGTAACACGGCAAAAGTATTTCAAACATTATTTTTCAAATTTGATAAAATATTTCGTCAAGGATTGAATAAGTATGATCTAAGAGGATAGGCAGAGGCACCTACGAAGCCCATTTATGCTAATAATTGTCCTGAAATATTTACCACAAATTTAAAGATATGTAATTTTGCTGTCTTTAGGGAATTATAAATAATTCTATATTATATACAGTAGTAGCATCTGCGTTCCGTATAAAATGTTCTGCACGTCAGCGAACACAATTTTTGTTTCGGACGTTCACTTTGAAAAACTGCATTTACTATCTTTTTCATAACTTTCGTCTCGCAGTCTACGATCAGATTCCAGTAGAGCAGCAGTACACCCTTAAGCATCATTGTCACAGCTCCGTGGTTTGTATCTAACCAATCTATTCTAATCTTGAGCGACAACTCGAGGACGCTGGCCAGATTTACCCTAGAGAAGGCGCACCGATCTGAAAATTCGTTCATTCAACACCACTTGTGAGAACGTGGTGTATATTACAAGAACCATAATAGCGCAAGGTCACGACCTAGTCTCTACCTCTGCAAATAACTAAATCCCCACACAGTGCTTGGTTTTATGTTAAAGCAACTATCGCTCGCATTTAAATCCAAAGGTAATAGATTCAACCAATTTTCTTGCTTAATGATATTCCATTTTTTGGCGATAAACTGCACATTTCCGCTATCATGTTTTGCAAATCTAGTTCCTTTTATCTTCAAGGACGATTCTGAATTTAGGTAGAAAGATGGATATAATTGAAATGAAATTATTGGGTAATTGATTATTTCCTAAAAAATGTGCAATAAAAATACATGTTTGTATCTATCTACGTGTATAAACATATCAAGTGCATTGCAACAGATACAACTAGTATACTTTTTATTATTAACTTTGGACTAGCAATCTATTAATAAGGTCTGCGGATAATAAAGCCTCCTTCGGGAATAACGACGTAATTGGGTATAGAATAAACAATAGATGATAGACGCTAATAATATCGTTCGATCTAGAACACCCCTGTGTCTTCGAAACCAAACAGTAGTTCTCGCTTAGCTCGGGTTGATGTAATCAATATATACCAGCATGTATTTTATAAATATTACTGGAGATCAATTTCGTTTTATTGCGTTCAAGAATAACAATATCTACGGTTACAATATCTGATCGTATTGCTTCTCCTTTTACGGAATGTTTGCAAAGTTATAATCTCTATTTTACGCAAAATATGTAATCTTCACTGGAAAGCTACGTAACTATTGTAATGTTTATAATTATTTTACAAGAAGCCTTTTAGGTCCTTCAAACAAACAGACAGAATTAATTAACTTAATTGAATTCGTTTATTTGCAGATACAACTATACACGATCTTGCTTTTTAATTGCCATTGTGAGCTTTTACCGTGAAAGGCATTCATTTTCTGAATTTGCTTTGATCTATTAATTTCACAAGTTTCAAAGTGAAATCTTTGTGATTTGGATGTTAATGGTAGAATGTAATTAATTAACTACCGCATTGCGTCCTTGTTTTTAGTCCTGGCTAATCATTCTAATCGAAAATAGTGTACCCGAATGGATTCCATTACCATTCAATGGAAATATATTTCTCAAACAGATAATTGCTAAAAAATAAAAGTAGAATAGATTGGTATAGATTACATTATATTGGCTGATGTTTTATTATGATTGTTGCGTTTCCAGCAATTTATCTGTTAATACCAAGTTCCTCTTGGAATTGTAAGTGTCCATGCCAGTATGCTTAATCAAAATATAACAAGAAGAAGCTATTTTGGAAAAGACATGCAATTCCGATACTTTTTTTATGTACCGTCAGTTGTTAGTAATTTATAAACAAATGTCAAACAATCTTAGTAATGGCTGTAAAGACGGTCGTAGAAGAACTGATGAATAGGCATTGAAATATTATACCAGAATAGCAAGGTGGTAGACTTTTTTATTAGGACATGGAGCAAATCCGCAAATTATATACTAGGTGTTCACACTTAAACCCGCACCGTTGGTAACTCCGTTATTATTGGAGCTACGAAGTCAGATATTTGACAAAATGTAATTTTTTTAATGGAACATTCTACATATTTTTATGCGGTTGAATAAAGAATTTAGTTCTGAACAATTGTTTTTTTGTTTTCATCGTCGTAACCGCCAGGAAAAATCCTACTAGTTTGCTAATTTGGACGACTTCCTAGCTCCAATAATAACGGAGTTACCAATGGTGCGGTTTTAAGTGTGAACACCGTGTATATACTATAGTTAACGATATAACAAATTAAACAACTCGCTATTCTGGTATAATACTGCCATGTCTACTGATGACGCAGTTTATAGTAGCGTTATACAGTGACGGCCATTGTTCGAAATCTCTCAGCAGGAAGATTTTTTGTCCAGTAGAAGCAAATGAAATCAGGCATTGCATTCAAGAAATAACATTCGGTTCCAATTTTCAATTAAAAATAACTTAATTGGACGAAAGCTTGAGAATCATTTAAGTAAATTGTTATCATGTCTCGAGAAATAAAACTCCAACACTCGACTTCGATTTGAGCCCACGTCCTGGAAGAATTCGCAAAGTTAAAATCCATGGATTAAACACCTGAAGAACTATTTCACCCAGAAAATACGAAACAATCAGCACCAGCAACTGTGTGCCAATAGCGAAGCGGTATCACGGGTCAAATGACAAGCAATGCAAGATTGCTGCTGGTTACTTCAGGGCGAGATTTAGGAAGTAATTCAAAGAACCATCTGGAGTTCTGAGGAGAAGAGGGAGTTCTAAGGAGAAAAGGGAAAGGAGGTGCTAGCCAATGAGCACATAAAGTATATCTAATAATATTCTGATCTATTAAAAGTTAGGTTCATATTGAAGTATTAATTGTATGCTTCAATAATCTAGTTCATAACGAAGTCATTCTGCGATGAAGGTACAGGTAATAAAAAGAAGCTGAAGTCAGATACGGATTTAGAACTAAAAAAATTATGATAATTATGAGCTAAAATTGCTGACGTAAAGTTTGGCATAAGTAGATTCTCTTTGTAATGTTTTTAATTCCTGTTCATCACTCATCTTTCTTAATTTAGCAGGAAGGAAATCGAATGAGATTGCAAAGAGATAAACTTTGAACTACAATCTTCACACTAAATTTTTAGTTTTCTACCAAAATATTGCGTATTGGTGGAACGACGAGATCGCGACCCTCCGGAAAAGATGATTACAGCTTAGGCGGAGAATAACCAGAGTGAGACGACGAAATCCGAACGCGGCAGAACTAGAGTCCGAGGACTTTAGGAACGCCAAGAGAGATCTCAAGAACGCCATCTACAGGAGCAAGAAACGTAAGTGGGAGGAGCTGCTGCAGGACGTTGACAACGATCCATGGGGCCTTGGGTACAAGATCGTCATGCAGAAGCTTACGACGAAGACGGCGAATCCAGTCCTCGAACGAAATCGGATGCGGAACATTGTTGACACATTGTTCCCTACCCATCCGGAGAGAACTGCGGAAATGGAGGACGAGCTACTGAACGACATCCCGCTTTTTAGCGAAGATGAACTGTCAAGAGCGGCGAACTCCCTACAAAACCGCAAGGCACCTGCACCCGACGGAATTCCGACGGAAGCTCTCAAGATTGTGGCGCGCGTCTGCCCAGATCTGCTTCTGAACATGTACAACCGCTGCTTAACAGAAGGAGCGTTCTGCAAGAGATGGAAGGTACAGCGACTAGTGCTGATAAGCAAAGGCAAGAGCGACCCAACCACTGCATCAGCATACAGACCGCTATGTATGCTGGACACGGCTGGAAAGCTACTAGAAAGACTGCTCAAGACACGACTAGAGAGCATATATAATAATACCATATATAATAATATATGGTAGTTTTCACTCTTTTGATTTCCCAGAAAAGAAGTCCATGCTGCCAGCCCTATATCATTCATGGTACGTTCAAAATTTTATCTTTGAGAAACTTCCTAATGTGTAGACCAACAAATATCCCCGAACATTGCGCGACGTCGTATCTTTTGTACCTGACACCGCCCAATACGGAATAACGGCTAACATGTTCACGCTTCTTACAATACCTTTTTAATTATAAATTTTACGTTGATCTATGTGAAAATATTATTTGGAAAATGTAACGGGACACCTTTGTCATGATACAGTTTTCTGGTTTAAAACAATGCAAAATACTAAAATTTTAGATTGTTCGGTCAGTTATAAAAAAATATTTTACTTTAAAAATAAATGTGGAAACCAATTCTAAATAGCAACTAGCGACTTCCACTACTTATTAGACCAATAGATATTCCTTCGCGAACTTTTGATTCAGATAACTTTGGAAACTTATCCCGTAAGTATTTAAAAATTTCCACAAATTGGAGCTTGCTAAAACAGTTTTTTGATTATATATCGTTATAAAAATCGTGTTAGCTAGTGTAATCATAAGTTGTAGGTAAACAGATTTGAGTATCTTTCATCAATACTGAATTGACTTGAGTGAGTAAGACAAGATTATTAACAATTAATCAATGTACGGTAATATCTTTTCTTATTTTGATAATAGCCTATTGCCCGTTATTATTATTTTGCTAGCTGAGGTGTTTCCGTATGCTTATTAATTATTTTGTGGTGATTAATGTCTATTGTGATGCGCTATAGCAACGCGCTATTTGCGAGGGTTTCTTAGTACCACCATTAGCGTCAAACACATATGTATTTTTTCCATTAATTCATTAATTATTGTAGTATTATTATTAATTAACATTAATTTATTTGCAAATTAAAAAGGTCTTTTTTATGGGCTTTATATGTAGAAAATGTAAGGAGATATAGAGACCACAATACAAACGCAACTTTAATACAGCGTCGTTTCCTGTCGAGAAATAGAACATCATTGAGTAACTCTGTAAGTAATTATGAATGTTATAGTAGAAATAACTTCAGACAGAATTGCACTTTAAAAATACACCAGCTCACTTTTCAGTACACAGGAATTTGCAGATTTCACCATAAAACCGATTTCGAAATTGAATAATCAATAACATGTTCACATATTTCCTGAAATTAATAATAATAATATTTATCAAAACGCCACATTTTATAATGCACTAAATTCGTTTTCCATATAACGGAGAATTAAATCTAAATAGATTGTTAAGTGACATATCACGCGATAGAAACATTTGAAAGTAATTACATACCTCGCTGTTCCGATATCAAAGAGAAAATTATATGTTAATTTTAGATTTATGTACATACATATATACTTTATATAAAGGGATTGTACTTTATTAGAGAATTATTTTTTACATTATCTTATTATCAGGACGAATGTACACATATACATGTACACCATTCCAGTGTTTGATGATTTTGATGTGAATACATAAACATCTGCTTAAATGAATACTTTTTAAGCTCAGTTGCCACACTGAAATATGCTTGACAAAATTGTTCTCGTTTATTTATATGTGTGATAATTAATAGTCATTGCAGCTGCATAAACTCAAAACCGTGAATCGAGTTTCATAAATGTTGTATGTACTAAGAACACGCTGCTGCTCTGAAATTCTGTATTCATTCATAAATCTACTTGTAGTGCTGAACTTTCATTCATCAATAAGATGTTTGAAGAAATATTCGTTCAGTTGGATTCATTGTAAAAATTATATTAATAGAAACACAATTATTTAAAAGAGTATTTGTAGAATATATCAAGAGTGTTCTGGTTAAAATCTTGTTATCACAAAGTATTTTACAATAATTTTTTTATTATTTTCTACCATTCTACAGTTTAAAGGTATAATATTAACAATTCCTAATAAGTGTTTCTCTCAACTTTCTCTTTAGTTTGTCCACATACGTTCTATGGGCTTAAAAAGAGTGTTGTTAGCAATTAAAATGCATTGTAAGGTAGCTATTCTTTAACAACTCTAGTAGTGTTTTCGGATAAGGTAGCGATCCGATAACAATGACACAGACACAGTCCACAGTAAAATTTCTTCAATCCATTAGAGAACTGTGCAGAGTAAACACTTCTGAGTGAATACTTCTTCCATTAGCTGTATATATATTTGAATTTGCTTAGAAGACCACCTTCGCATAAATATGTGTTCATTATATGAACTAGAAGATTGCGCTATAAAATTTCAAAGCACAACTTCGGCAGCTGGCTTCATCTGTAGCACATGCCTGCGTGCCATCACATAAACTACAGTATGGTGTTGATGAAGTAATTTCAATCTCAGTACTAAGTCAATAAATTTAGAATATTAAATGAATATTGATGTAAAAAACAAGTTTTGCGTTTTTATTAATACAAGACACCTTGAAGTTTATTAAATTTTTGAACTAAAAAATAAAATGAGTTGAAGTTTCCGAGACCTCATATTCTTATTTTCATTAAATTTTCATAGCTAGTATCTTATTTGCTAGAAATTTAAGGCTCACTGTTACTTCTATTGCCCTTTTGTGTTTCTGTTTAATGAAATTTATCAGATGTTTAAGCTCATCTCAACTAATTTATGTTTCTCAAACATTTTATATAATATTACAGCACTATCGATAATTGCAGTAGTTTAATTTAGAGCACCAAAGCATTTTTAAGATATCTTTGACCAAATTAAAAATAGAAATCTATAATATTATGATCTAAAACACAGGCAGATTGATAAAAATACTATTTTCGAGTGCACTGGTAGCCAATACGGTAGAAAGTATAAATTACAAGAAACAACAGCTTTGCATTGCTGTTCTAATTTAGTCGGCTGCTACACTGAGGGACTAGATCAGTACATATCTACTTATATAAAGAGTTAGATTTCAGTGACAATATACACAGGATATCACAGACCTGCGAGGCTGAGTCCAGTAACTTAAATATTAATAATTTTTAATGTAGGTTTTTATCTCTGACTGTTACACTGTTGTGCTGGTGTGGCCGCTAAAATTTAAGACAAACCGTGATTTTTTCATTTATAATACGTGCTAGTTTTGTAGCTAGTTTTCTGAATGGCGATATTTGATAATAATAATTTTCGCTACTTTTCTGGTATGTGGAAAACCAAAGAGCTATGTTGAAGATTGTTATTTATGCGTTACCAAGACACTCGCAAACAAATGCCTTAATAATACAAAACGTAATTATGTCGGGGGGTCGATAGTGGCAGCGATTAGCTGGCTACCCAGTGATGTGAAAAATCGCTGAAGGGTGGGACTTAATTCTCCGAAGGGACGGTGGTATTAAAAGTGCAATACCATAGAGAAAAGCCACACACCAGGGATTTCTGCCGTATTTAAACAAGAAAAAACAGTCTAAGAAATCGCTATAACTAGCACATAGTACACGATAAGAAAAATGTATCAGTTCATAAACTCTAACTACATGACAAACATCATCTTCATCACACGAAACACGTAATTATTCGGTTTAAATTAAATGATTCGATGCGGTCTATCAAAACGCTGTAAACTGTTTTGATCACGATTACAGTAATGGAAGGTCTTAGAGAAATAAAGGACACAAACTAGTCGATTTCTGTAGCCTGACTCAATATTTGGAGATGTCTCACGATTAGAGTTTTAGAAGATTAGTAAATATGCCTGACTGGGCAGACAGTAATGTTGCCACACAATGTAATTCATCTCAATGGCATGTCGACCACACTTTATTGTAAAATAGTTGACTTTTAAATAATAAAATTTGATCATAAAGTTCTCTAAACTACAAGAGAGAGTAAGTATCAATAATAATTCATTAATAATGATAGTTTTCGCTTGCAGTTTGTAAGTAGCAATTGTAGCCAGAATTGTTCAAAACAATTAAATCAAAATGCATGCTACATAACGCGAAGATGGTCACGTGCCGTCTGTGACACTGCATTATAGTTGATAATTTAGAAAGAAAAGTCCATCTCTTAGTGCGGTATATTGTTACTGAACTTCCACCATTCAAACAGTTTTTAATTGATTAGATCGTCGAGAGCTGGTATGATATAAACAGTTTACATCATCCGTTGTACAAGTTAAAAAAATAAGGCAATTTCATAACATAATTGGATGATTTTCTTTAAAAATGAGCATAGAGGTAATCAGTATTTAGGTTAGCCTATTCGGATAATATACCTAATGAAATAATAAATAAAAACTGATTTCAATTTGCTTAAGAAACCACCTAATTCCAACGCACGTAATTGTAAAATATGAATAAATTTAGAAATAATTAGGTGTAATTTACCATTTATTTTATTAGACAAAGAATAATTTTACCAATTTAGGAATGAATACCGACTGTAGAACTTCATAAAGGACATATGTTTTTATTACAAAAGGACTGAATTGCCCATGCACTAAGCTAGCCAGCAACCGACCTGCTTAACGTCTTTTAGCAAAAAAAAAATGCGAACTTTTAACAAATTATAATTGCTCAGCGCGTTTTTTTTCTGTGTAAGATTGTTAAAACACAAGAACAACTTTGGCTAACCTTTAAAATTTCATGTTTTAATTAGCTTGGGATAATAAACATTTCACAATTGAATACTTTGTATTTTCTGTTGCAATACTTGCAATAATTTTTATTTTTTACGTGTTTGCAAGTTCTTAAGCTTCGAACATTACTTACTATAGGTAATATCACGTCTAAATGTCAACCAAACTTATTACATTCCAAAATAATTTCCCACGTTCCCAGCTCTAAATTTGAATATACTGCGGGATTATTATTATTCTTCCATGCCGCGATTCTAGGTGGTACCCGCAACGTCACCATAGACCTATTGTTCTTCTTAGTGTAACAATTAAACAAAGCGTTTTAGACAAGAATCACTTTCATAGATAGCGTCATTACCTCTGTAAGCAGCAACTTTTCAGCGCTGAAGGGTTAATATCTAACACCACTGGATGTCTTTCACAGACATGGTACATGAAGTAGTGCTTCCTCATCCTCTTGACACCCTCTGAACTACAATACCCCAGTTACATAAGTAAAAGCGCGTAATTATTATTGTAGTAACCTGCCATCGATTCTTCCTATTCTATGATGGATTGTCTTTCCAGTAGCAATATCCTTGAGGAGCGTCCTTTACGGATTTGTCCTGCTTTTTGTTTTACCTTTAACGTGGTTTGTATGTAGTTTCAATTCTTCTATCTCAATAAAAATATATTGGCATGTAGAGCATATTTAAATGAGCCAGAACAATCTGAGAAACGCTTGGAAAGAAGCTTTAAAGGAGATGAAACGATCAATACGTGGAGAGAAATATATAAATACGGATGAATTCGAACCAGGTATGACTAGAGAATATTAAAAATCAAAGTAAAAGTCAGTGCAGACGGTTATTGGGTGTCTCTAAACTTTCCTATTACACCTTGGAAAAATTGATAACAATATTGCTTGTAAAGTTCCCTAAAGAAAGCAGTACTTAATAAAATAGGATTTGACATGGAAACAGATGCACGTCCTACTCAATATACGAATATAGATCCTGCCTCCTAAAGAAGAAGCATGGAGAATGATATCTGATAAACATTAAGGGGCAAAAGTAAATCGGCAGGAGACCGAAATGAGTCGAGCATCTGGTCAGAATGGAATCTGTGAAACGAAAATCTAGTAGAATAATAAAAATACACACGGATGACCTTATATCCGAAGTTAATTAAAATTTGTAATATATAAACCTAATATGAACATTGATCGCTTGACAAATTGTGCTGAATCACGATACAATGACAAACAACTAATGTTACTATAATAATGCGAATTATGTATGTAATTGCAAGCGCACACGGCCAGACACACTTAATAAAATGACGGTAATAAAAGATGGCATTTTCTACGTGAATCACTTAATAGCCGCCCATTAGCATATCTTCATGTATAACTCCGCACTTAAACTCATTTCAATGATGTAATAAAGACGTGTCGTTGTTTTAGATTACATAAGCAGCAGAAGCGAATTACGATGTAATTCACCATAAAATGAATTTTTAATTGAGTTCTGCATCTAATAAGTTCCAAGAACATAAGTTTGTATGTTTGGGCTAAAAATTTAACAACAATAAATTAAATATTCACTTACACCCTGACTTCCTCTCCTTTGCTCGGGTGCGCCTCAGTTGACGTGAATAGAGATTACGGTCCAGGAAATCTGTAAAAAAAACAGATTGAACTTGAATACTACACGCTACATTTCATCGAAGTTTTTAGATGTTATTTATACTTATTTTGACATTTACAAACTTTTTTGTAAGTTATCTAACGTGTCAGAAAAGTTGTCTAATGTCTTGCTGTCAGTACAAAGTGAGCCATTATAATTCTCCCGAACCATATTTCTACTTACTGCACCTTTACTTTAAAGTTCTAGTTCATGTCGTAAATTTCCGATATCGGAAAACTCGTAAAGCTTCAGCTTTCTACATGTATATATACATACATATATACGCTATATAGAAATTTATATTCTTTGCAGGTGTTTGTTTTTATTATCATCTTTCCACCGGCGCTTCCTGTTCGGAGACAAAAATGACAGCTCCTATTTATCCTACTTTAAATATGAAATTTTGTAGTTTGTGTTCCGTCACAAATATTAGACGCAGCATATTTGTATAGCATAAAATGAAAGTCGGGTAAAGTTTGTGCAGACCTCATATGCCTACTTTGATCTAGTCTTATTTGCTCTTATTATTAAATTTTTGACATAGATAATAATCTTGCAGGTAAATTACATAGCGCATAAAATTACATGTTGCACCTAATCTGAGGATAATCAGGTCAATTAAAAATTAAATAAATAAAATATTAAAGAATAAAAATTTGCTTAAAAGCCATCTCAGTGTATTACATATATGGAAAAGCTTAATTAATTAGATTAATTGAGTACTCGTACGCATACGATACACAACTATAAAAAAATGTAGAATTTATAGTGGGAAACAATTAATTTTTTGGCACTTTTACGGCAGAATCACTCAAACCAAGGCTAAGCTAAGGACTGGTTTACAGAATTTCGTTTTGGTAGGACAAGCACGAGTGACACAAAATAATCTGGGAGCCCAATTGTGGTCATTACAACCAAAACTATTATTTAAAAAACCTACGATATGCTGTTGGTCGTATGGAAGTGCGCGAGATTGTAGACGCCATAGGTATTATCATAAGGCTTAATGGTGTCGACATTGATGATCACTTTGAGAAAGTTTGAGAACGGTATCCACCAGATGCCTGCTAGGTTTGCTGACAATTGATGAACGTTTGACGTTTTTAATTCAATCTGGATGACAATGAATCAGCCATCATAAGCGGAGACTATATTTGGTCAACAAGAAAGTGCTCTCCAATCAAGACAATGGATAGATGCAAACGTGAGTAGTCGCCATTGTAAAATTTTATGAACCGTGCCGTGCTACGAATTACTTCTTCATCCGTTATATTCTCTGGAGTTAGCCCCAAGAGATTATTTCCTGTTTCTAAGTCTAAGCAAAAGAATGTGATTTGCCACCAACGATGAAATCATTACTTATACGGATGCCAATATGGAGAATCTCAATCCTTTATATTTAGAAAAAAAACTGTAGCTACTATACGCAGTGTAGTGAGGCTCAAAAAGACTAGAGAAATGAAACGTCGAAAAATCCAAAAGCTATAATACATTCAAAACATCACAGATATATTGATTTATTTGATTAGAATAGTTTTGGCCTCTAGCTACAATAGATCAAGATTAATGGAACATATGTGAATAGTCGCAACATTTTCCAAAAAAGCAATAGTATACCACGTAGGGAATTGAAAGCCTAGTGGCTTGCACCCTTGCCTTTTAGTCTGGCAGTACCGGGTTCGAACTCCTTTGTGTCCTTTCTGAGTTTGGTTTTCTGTATTCCAAGTTTTCCAAATTCCACGGCAAATGCTGAAAGGTAACATCTTAAGTCGGTCTACAGCCGCAGGGGTACTAATAACTCATGGCCAGCCGATACCCCCGCTTACTAGCTTAAAGTTATTAGGGGGATGCTAAGGCATGGATTATTATTATCATTGTCTCAACAAGTTAGACAAAAACTTGTGGATCCTTAATCTTTAAATTGTACTTGTATTGTAAGTCAAAGTTTTTAAAATTATTCTTGTTATTAAGAACATACATAGATAGTAGTAAGATAATAGTATACAGCGACATATAAAATTGCTAGACCAACTTATGAATCTTCCGTGTTCTGTACCCGATGAGGTACCATATAAGCGATAGTAAATATCAGTAGACGCGATGAACAATGGCTGTTCGCCTCTTGTCGGCAGATACAGAAACATATAGTGTTTATCAACATTTGGTACATGGAGAACACAACAGCCTAAGATACCAAGATGTAATTGACTGGAATTGCTACTTGTTTTTCGCAATCTTATTTTGTGAAATTGTCATTGTCGCAAAGGCTACAGTAATGCTTGGAGAAGGGATCATAGACTGACACGTGCATGCACTACTTCTGGTTTTGCAAGTATGCCATCCATATTTTACCAAATCTCTGCCATTACTACCAACGGTTCTTATTAAATCGGACCAGATTGTATTCTTGATGTGTGTAATTTTCCTCAATCAAGCCTTCGAGTTAAACTTATTTGAATCTGCCATTGTTTCCACATGTTGGGTGAACTTTCAAGGAGTAAGTTCACTGGTCACCTGTATAATATCATTACTGCTTGCATACAACCAAATATGTTGCTATGTAAAGCTAATTACAAGTTTGATTTAATTTCAATGTAATTGAACCTTTCGAAGAGAAAAAGTTGTTTGGCTTCATTTAACTTCAATTAAGTTATCATTTCATTGGGCATTTATTTAATTGGTATAATTTGCTAGTTTGATTAAATCTCTACTGCGATATCTCTGTTTATATGATTTCAGTGATCAGTAGATTTATATAAGATTATATAAAATTACGATACCTTAACGACAGTATGTTTAAATGATTATTTATTGCGAGCAAATTTGGATATAGACTCAGTATTGTTTCTTTTTAACTTCTATACTGGCGCTAAATCAGATTGATTAGTATGTTTATGCTTTGATTATGCATGTGTTACCTTTAGCATATTTTACTTTGATTTTAACTTTACATTCATCTTTTTTATATTAGTATACATTTCTCCATTCTCCATTTTTCTAATTTGTTTCCTTTTGGTTGAATCTGAATCACCCAGGTGATTGCACTTAATTTCTTCAACTGTGCCCGGAATATACGTGGTGGCGCCCCGGAAATAGGATTCGCCCTAGCTAGTGGCAGGCACATAGGCCAATTTGTAGTTATTCATTTTTTTTCTGCTGTGCGTAACCTTTTAAGTCCATCACGTAGCATGCTATCCTAGGTATACCACAATTTATATTAAGTTTTAAGCATTTTTTACTGTCTCAAGATTCAACAAAAATTGTATATTTATTAATATGTATTTATTAATATCTCCGATGTGTATGGCAATATTTCAATTAAAAATGTTATTAAGCCATAATTAAATAGAAATTTCAATTATTTTAAACTAAAGTATCTTACTAATAGTATCTTAATATCCGAATTTCTCTCTTATCCAATAATTCGCACAGATTAGTACCATGAAATCGCCAATAGAGGATACAATACTATGGCAATATTTTACAGACTACAGCATTTCCCTTTTACGTTAAATTCTCATTTGACAAGGGTTTCCGAAAAACTTTAGAGCAATGGTTACAGTAAATCACTGTCTTCGAGAAGCGCCAAGTAATATAAAACACACTGTCCGTTTTCTGCGATATTTTTGTCTTTTTATCTCTACTTTTAGGATTTGCTATATCTGGAATTACATTTGTGTACGTTGCTAAAATGAAAATAATAAACTGATTTCATAGTCGTAGCTTGCATAAACTTCCTCTATTATAGGTTTATTTGGTACAAATTATTGTGCTTAAATTGTATGAAATGCGTCAATCAATCTTTGCTATGATTCCTATCTATGTTTTAAGTACACCAAAATACATCTGTAATAACAGAGCTGATTCCGCTATTATTCCGTTTGTGAGACAAAATGCACTTTAAGGTATAATAAATATATGCTTCAATTCTAAAATATCGTTTCCTGAATGGTGTTCATAATAGAACGGTTTGGCTTCCAGCAGTACAGATATAACTTTACAGCTGTTACAGCAGGCCAGTATTTAATATCGACACTTGGATGTCAAGTGAGTTAAACCAAAATCTGTGAAAATAGATATATGGTTAGTGGTCTGACTGCCGTAGCAATCAATGACATGTCGCTCTATATTGTCATGGAATCATATTGTGCCAAATATAAAATTTCAGCATTCAAGGTATTATGGTACGAGTAATCATTTATTATTCATATGGCTCTTATTGATTGAACTAATATATAATTACTAATAGGTTTGTTTCATTGATGCTCTGATTTTTTACAAAAGCTTGCTTTTCGTTTCAAATTCCTTTTAAACATAATTGCCGCTGATCTCCTTGTATCTACGATATATTTTTTATTATAATCATTACAATTTAGTATTCCCGTTTTTGCAAAAGTTTTACTTTATCTTTTGTGTTACAGAGTCTTCGCAAACATGACTCGGAACGATAAATTATTTTTAACTTTGCCTTGTTCAAGATTTTTTTCAAAGCTATGGTAATAAAGAAAGCATAATGGAAGAAGTAACCGGTAAAAATTTCAGGTTGTGTTGACAAAATTAAGGTAAAACACATCATATCTTCCACCCCTTTTATAAGTTTGGGCTCATTATAATGCGGTTCCCCGTTCAAGAGAGACGAAACCGTTAAAACATAATTTTGTGCTAGATCAAATGACGGGAATCCTATTATCATTATTCTACTAGAGTGGTTATCAAATATCTCAATAAGAAAAATTTATCATGGCAAGAAATTCATATGGATATGGTACAAGTACTGGGAGAATCTGGACCTTCGTGGTTGGGTGGTGAAGAATTAAGGATTAAAAACTAAAAAAAAATGGGATTTTAAACTTGGCAGAGTGACTTGTGAACAAGATGTTGGTGTTTGGGGACGGTTGTTTGCAAAGAAAAAATGTCATGACTTGATCCTGAGAGATAGTCGAATTACTGTAAAATTCATAGGTCGGACTTGTGACTTTTCAACAGATAGCGTAGAAACTATTTTACATAAAGAATTAGGTATCAAAAAGATGATTGGACGATGAGTACTGAGATGATGACGTCAGAGCAAAAGCGCATTCGATAGGTTACTTCAGAGACCAATTTGGCCATTATTAAGCGCGATCCTGAACATTTCTTAGCAAGATTCGTTACTGTGGATGAATCCTGGGTTCATTATTATGATCCTGTATCAAAAAGGCGGATCATGGAATGCAGACACAAGGGTTCACTACTCTCTTGAAAGTTTCGTGCAACAGCATGTGCGGGAAAGATTATGGCCAGTTTTTGAGATGCCGAAGGAATTACCTTAATTATTAAAACTAGAGAATAATATGCTGCTTTAATTTCAAAACTGCGTGATTCCATCAAAGAAAAAAGAAGAAGACAATTCAGACGTGGGATGCCATTTCATCACGCTTACGCTCCTGCCCACAGGAGCTATGTTTCAATGGCGGCAATTTATAATGCAGGTTATGAAATTTTCCAACAGCAGCCATATTCTTCAGATTTGGCCCCTAGTGACTTACATGTATTCGCTAAACCCAAAGAACCCTTCGTGGGATTCACTTTCTGGAACATGAAATACTATTGATAGAGGTGAACGAGTGATTTGCAGTCCAAGACAAGTTCCAAGTCGTTTAATCAATATAATATTACTAAAGTTCAGCAAGTTCGTTACATGTCCAAAAGTGACATTGAGCATCTGATATACATATTGCGCGGTAAGTAAGAAGTAAGACCCGATACGAATTTTTTGGTTATAGAAGCTCAATTATTAGAAAAAATCTCAGTAGCTTTAGTTCTAATCTAAATGCATAAGATAAACACACACAAAGACCTGTGTTTTCGTGTATTATCCGATGTTGAATTGATGCATGTAATAAGTCTAAATCAACTTATCTAAATCTAAAGAATTTTGATAACAATTGTTTAAATTTCGAAAACTAATATGTGTGCACATTAGTAGGTAAATAGAAACTTATGAACTCACTTGTAACAGATATTGATTCTTTCATTAGAAGAGTTGCATTTTTTCATATGTACATTTAACAGTCTTGAGCAGCGTTGAGTTTCCATGATATTTATTTTCACATCAAATCTTTTTAATACAAAATTTACACCGACCTAAATCAACCCAAACAAATGAAATCCAAAACTTTTAATGAGTTGACCTACAGGCAATTTCAATTTTGTAAACAAACGAGCAATTTCCACCTGTTTCATAATAGAATGCCTTTACTAGTAAGTTCAATAATTTTCATTTGAAAGTTTAGTTTATCATGGAACCTCATCATTAGTTTCATTATTGATGAACGTAAATTAATAACTTAATTTATACAAATGGTAGGCTATAAACGTAAATTGCGCTGCGAATATTACGAATGTTGCTCATAATTGAAGCAATTATAAATTAAGTTAATTTTAAAAGGGTTGTTTACTTTAGACCTCCTATATATCAAACTAATGATGATTAGAGGTCAGATTTGTTCATATGTCTAGAATAAAAATGTCTAATTGCTGTCATATTCCTCATTAACGTAAATAGTTTTTAAAGGGGAATTAAATAAATTTACTCTAATAACGTAACTTACTAGGTACCGTTTAGTATTTGCACAGAGAAAAATAATATGTGCTCTGTTAATGCTCTTTATTGGTAATACATACGCCCGCGTACCCTTCCCCCTCTCGCTGGAAAATATAATTGTATGTGCTGAATGAGAAATCGTTTAATGATGTCACAATATTGTAGTTTGGAAAACCAACAGAAGCACATGCAGTCTAAGATTTAAAGGAAATAATGGTGGACGAAGAAAACAACTTTAGGTGTTTCTGTCAAAGGATCCATGGTATTGACCGTAATCCAGGTCACGTAGAGTTGTAGAAAACAAAGAAAGTTAGACTGCTACTACAGTTATTCAGAGATGGCATCCATACAGGCCAATTACGGCTTATTGCAGCACACGTTCTGGCACAATCTTGACATGGATCTGGTACCATTTTTGTCATGTGCAATTTATAGTTTGAAAATCCTGCCAGTTATTTTTAGGAACATTTACTTTTGCCGCTACTTTTCGTACATAAGAGGTCTATGAATAAATTTCGACCTCGAGTTGTTTCATTGGTGATTCGACCCGTAAATAAGTATATTTTTTCGTAGACCTTTGGAAAGGTAAATTTAAATCACTTCAAAATCAGTTTGGTCAAATTTTTCCTTCAAAACAGCGGACAGAGCAGCAGTTTTAAAATTATTTCTTATATTGAGCGTTGTGTTGCTAACTTTCAGAAATTAATACCACAATTTAAGACCAGAATGGTAGGTACAACTAGATGTATTTGATTTTAGCTTGTGGGAAAATGTGATTACAACTCTTTCTGAAGATGAATTATAACATAGATTGGCATCAGAAAAATAATATGATTAATCTGCAGTCATGCGTTATCTTCGCGACAGTTTAGTATGCTGCAAATTACATAAACTGTTATAGTATAAGTGTAGACCAGTGAAAACTGGTCTAAACATTCGTGCCCTAAAATCGGGCAATTATGCCGTAAAAAAACTAAGTTGTTCTTATAGCAAGGCATTCGTTCATCTGTAAGGTTTATCGAAACCGAGTTTGACAAGTGCCGGAGTTGCATTGTCAGTGCAAAATTAAATAGAGAAATACCGAAAGCAGCAAAGAATTTTGGGATATGCGTAAACGTTAACTATAATAATAAGCCAACGAAATACTCCTTGGAAATCTACAACTGGACAGATATTCCATTATGGAACTTAGAGTTCATGAGATCAAACTAGGAAGATTCTATTAATTATTCTAAAAGGTAAGGTGCAAATCACAGCAAAAACTTGTACAATAAAATTTTGAAATTCATTAAGTCGATTATTTTAGAACATTTAGCAGTTAGTAGATAATATCTAGTTTCCCTTAATAGCATGAATGTTCAAAGTATGTTGCAGAAAATTAACTAAGTTGGTAACAGTAAATCAGCTCTGGAAAGAAACTTTAAAAAGCTAGGAAAGGTAGTGTAAAATAAATAAATTAACCGAAATTTCCAGACAGTATGAGCGGATGTAGTGATAAAAGGACTTAGGAAGAAATCAGTAAAATTGTCTCCTCCCTGTTGAAATCGAATAAATGACAACTGTCACACAAAGAATAATATCGCGTCAATTAAACTAACTTGTGTTAAAGTTCTTTCTAAGACAACTATAAGGGGTTTTTAATTAACACTATACTATGTTTAGTTGTTAAGATTGATTTTTCAGGATCAAATCATTTAATTTATAAAGATATGTATTTGATGAAACGGCAAATTTTGTGTTGAGTGTACACACATTTACTATCAAAGCAAAGATACGCACTAAATTTTTATAACATTATGTGCGATTCAGTTTTTACCAGTGTCTCTTCTGTTAAGTAATCAACTTAAGTAATAATACTATGCTTTTTTGAAAAAATAAAAAATAAAAGTAAAATATTAGAAATGTAAGCTAACCAAAGATAGGAATCTCCTGGAATTAAAAACTTTAACGTCACTGGCAGTCCCAACTTTAACAATTATCTAATACTACTGAAGAGAAAGTCTTTCATAATTTAGAATGGAAATAAGTAAACAAATTAATATGGTGTTGTTTACAATCTGTAATACATACTACATATCTCAAAAATATTCCTTTCCTCTATTGTTTACCTTATCGCAACCTGAATTTAAGTAGAATTAATTTGTCCTAGATCTCATGACCGCTATTAGTACTTACTGCTACTTCGTTAATGTACCCGTAATGAAGATCGCATCAATAATTCCTTGCAATGAAGCCACTAAATGGTTCTGACCTGGTTTTAGTACTAGTTAGCGCAATTCTGATAATGCACACCATAACTATCAGTTAGTTACATTTCCGTAACTAATTTCGAGCGAGTTACATCTAATATTTAATGATTTAATACTAGATGTAACTACCTTTATTCGGAACACCTTATGGTTATTTGTTTTCGTTAAGGATTTGTAAACCCGCCAACTATAATAAATTATTTTGTAAGAGATATTGAAGGTGCAGCTTTATATTTAAGAAAACATAAAATATGTTTTTAATACACATTTCTAGAAATTTCATCCAATAAAGTATTTTTTAATAATAATTTTCCTAAAAATATTGAACTAAAAATTGTAGACAAATATAGATAACATAATAATGAGCTAGATTATTTTTATGTTTTCGGAGAATGGTTTTATTTTATGTGATTTATTAATATATAAGGCGATGTAGTTGTCTACGATTTACAATTCATTTGTGTAAAGAAAGTATATGAAAAACAACAATAAAAATGGAGAGAAACTTTGCATTTATTCTAACTCTATGTGTACTAGCTACTTGCTACGCAAATGGTAAGTTTCTTTATTATTACCACATAATTCTTTATAACCTCCGACACTATTTATTTTCATATTTATGATCATTTGTGAATAGATGATGATTTGTTAATTCTAAAGTATTGCTATCGTCTCTATAAGAGGAAATAAATATCAAAAACGTAATAGCCATGACTATATATCGTCAGAAGATACTACCACTCAAATTTATAAGAATTTATGAGAAAAAGAAAATACTTTGTAGAAGCCACGGTTATCGCAGACTCTACGCTTGAATGAATATGGTGCTTGACCCGTTTTACTCGACATCTTCATTGGAGAAATGGACATTCGGCCCTTAATCCTTAAATTTCTTATTTACTGCCAAATATTCCTTAGAAGCTTTAGTTACAGTTTTCTACATCTCCTACACATCTGATAGTTACATTATGTCATATCGTTCATTGAAGAAATTTCTCTTTCATATAAAACCTCACTTCCGAAACTCATCTTCATTATGCATAGTTTTTCTCGAACGTTCTTCTATATACTTATGTCGGTTACAATTGATTCACTAGTAAAACGAGAACAACATTAACAAAATGTGCGTTTGGTCATCAAATAGTCCAAAATCTTTTTTTTATAAATAATATCGTTGTTGTTTTCACATGATTTAAGTTATCGTTTGGATCAAAACTATTACTTCTCTCTTTTCTAGATTCTTCCAGTCTAATTCTTTATAGCCACATGTGCCACCTTTATAGCACATATAATTTATATTCACCAAAGGAAATGCTAACAACTTTATTTTAGAGTAACTAATATTTACTTTTTAAGCGAGATTAGACCGAAATCAAAGGCGTCAATGTGCCTTGCTAGGAGTTTGCCCTCTCGTTTAGATTAACAAGGTGCACCTACTTGCCGAGGAGGAAGCAGATACATCAAACAGTTATCGAGCTATGTAATATATTTATATGATGAAAATGTTGTCCAGAAAAATTTATGAAAATGTAACGGTCACAGCGCTCAAACGAGTTAATGTGCCTTCCTGAGAGTTTGTCCTCTCGTTTAGATTAACAAGACGAACCAACTTGCCCAGAGTGAAGCGGATTCATCAAAGGGTTCTCGAGAAAATATCAATGAAAATTTAGCCCTATAAGGTGCTAATGTGCCCTGCTGGACGTTTGGCCACTCGTTTAGATTAACAAGGTGAACCTACTTGCCGAGGAGGAAGCAGATCCATCAAACGGTTATTGAGCTAGGTAACATTTATATGATGAAAATGTTGTCCAGAAAAATTTATGAAAATGTAACTGTCACGGCGCTCAAACGAGTTAATGTGCCTTCCTGAGAGTTTGTCCTCTCGTCTAAATTAACAAGACGAACCAACTTGCCCAGAGCGAAGCAGATTCATCAAACGGTTCTCGAGAAAATATCGATGAAAATTTAGCCCTATAAGGCGCTAATGTGCCCTGCTGGGCGTTTGGCTTCTCGGTTAGATTAACAAGGTGAACCTACTTGCCGAGGAGGAAGCAGATCCATTAAACGGTTATTGAGCTAGGTAACATTTATATGATGAAAATGTTGTCCAGAAAAATTTATGAAAATGTAACTGTCACAACGCTCAAACGAGCTAATGTGCCTTCCTGAGAGTTTGCCCTCTCGTTTAAATTAACAAGACGAACCAACTTGCCCAGAGCGAAGCAGATTCATCAAACGGTTCTCGAGAAAATATTGACGAAAATTTAGCCCTATAAGGCGCTAATGTGCCTTGCTGACGTTTGCCCTCTCGTTTAGATTAACAAGGTGAACCTACTTGCCGAGGAGGAAGCAGATACATCAAACAGTTATCGAGCTAGGTAATATTTATATGATAAAAATGTTGTCCAGAAAAATTTATGAAAATGTAACTGTCACGGCGCTCAAACGAGTTAATGTGCCTTCCTGAGAGTTTGTCCTCTCGTTTAAATTAACAAGACGAACCAACTTGCCCAGAGCGAAGCAGATTCATCAAACGGTTCTCGAGAAAATATCGATGAAAATTTAGCCCTATAAGGCGTCAATGTACCTTGCTGGCAGTTTGCCCTCTCGTTTAGGTTAACAAGGTGAACCTACTTGCCGAGGAGGAAGCAGATACATCAAACAGTTATCGAGCTAGGTAATATTTATATGATGAAAATGTTGTCCAGAAAAATTTATGAAAATGTAACGGTCACAGCGCTCAAACGAGTTAATGTGCCTCCTGAGAGTTTGTCCTCTCGTTTAGATTAACAAGACGAACCAACTTGCCCAGAGTGAAGCGGATTCATCAAAGGGTTCTCGAGAAAATATCAATGAAAATTTAGCCCTATAAGGTGCTAATGTGCCCTGCTGGACGTTTGGCCACTCGTTTAGATTAACAAGGTGAACCTACTTGCCGAGGAGGAAGCAGATCCATCAAACGGTTATGGAGCTAGGTAACATTTATATGATGAAATGTTGTCCAGAAAAATTTATGAAAATGTAACTGTCACAGCGCTCAAACGAGTTAATGTGCCTTCCTGAGAGTTTGTCCTCTCGTTTAGATTAACAAGACGAACCAACTTGCCCAGAGCCAAGCAGATTCATCCAACGGTTCTCGAGAAAATATCGATGAAAATTTAGCCCTATAATGCGTTAATGTGCCCTGCTGGGCGTTTGGCCACTCGTTTAGATTAACCAGGTGAACCTATTTGCCGAGGAGGAAGCAGATCTATCAAACGGTTATCGGGCTAGGTAGTATTTATATGATGAAAATGTTGTCCACAAAATTTATGCAAGTGTAACGGTCACAGCGTTCAAAGGCGTTAATGTGCCTTCCTGGTAGTTTGTCCTCTCGTTTAGGTTAACAAGATGAACCAACTTGCCCAACACTCAGGGCAATCAGTACAATCTTTTCCACCCCTCGGCGATCGAAAATTCGACAAATGCCCGGCTAGAAATCTTTCGGTTTTTTTAAATATCTCGGCCATTAATTACATTGCTGTATGTTCAGCAGATTCAATATACTAATTAGCTTATAGAATTTAATTAATCCTTCTTAAAAAAATTAAAGCTCAGACTAATCTAAATAATGTTATTCCTTGCAAACAGCACTAATTGCTTAACACTACTAATAAATGTGTATTAAATTGCAGGTCAGTCGAATTTGGAAGATGCTCCCAAAGACCTAGCCAGTTTATTACAAGGTAGAGCTGTAGCAGAACAACACCAGTCTAATGCCTACAAGCTAGCCACTGGAATTGGAGATTTCTTCACAAGCGTTGCCAACTTCTTTTTAGGAATAGCAGGCTTCTTCATCGGGCCTTTAACGGGCATAATCATCAGCGTCGCAGAAGGACTGTCACTTGATACGGTCCCGTTGCTTGAATTAGGGCATGAATTGCTTGTTGTAATTCGTAGATATTTTACAAACATTGGAAATTCTGACAATCAAGCCCGATTCTATTACGCGAATTAATGTATCATCCTCGCGTTGGGTTTTAGGTTTATTTTGTAACTAACTACTATTAATCGATTACTAACAAATAAAGGAATGTAAATTTTAAGAACCATATTTTTTTCAATCCTTATCTTCTTAAATAGTTCCTACTAAACAACTATAGAATAGCTAGACTTTTCGCAACGAAAGCAGAGATTATTGGTTACAACAGTAAATCACGTTCAGGAAGTAGCGGCGGCACATGTTCTATCATTGCTATTAAATATATAGCAATGGCACAGTGTATATAGAAGTGCTTTTATATCCTGAGCAAGTGAGATTAGATACAGGATCCAAGTTTCACAGTTCTTTCCTAGGCAGCAGTATTCGGTTATTACACCAGTAACGTGACAGTGTACTCCTGCTATACAAGTTGTCTCAGCGAGATCGTTCATTAGAAGTTTATAGGGTTCTGGCCAAAATATAAATTTCAAAATTCAGTATTATATATAGTCGAGTACGTTCTCTTCAATGAAAATATTGCTAGATTTCTAGCGCTTCCTGTTATACCGAAAATCGCCATCTACTTTGATATTTTTAATGGAACACCCTGTATATTTTTACATAATTGGATTTACCTACTTTTAAGCTTTATAAATACCTTTAGTTTTTTTTAATTTGATTAGGGCGTTTTGTAGTTATTCGATTTTTTCTAAAAAAGAATTGCTAGAGCGGACATTTATTCAAAAAATCAGAGAACACTCGAATTTTCGGATATCAATTTAGAATTCATAACATGCTTAAACAACATGTTAGGATATATTTTAGCGCCAAGAACGGCTGTCTACATTGCTACCATAACTTAATTTTTTCAAATAGGACCCACATACATATTTTATTACTTAGTCGTCTTCAATGTCTAATTCTACATCTTTTATGTCCCACATAGCGCATACCTAAAATTTATAGTTTAGGAGATAATTAAAATTTTTGAAAAATACACACACAGCTCATCGATACTTATCCAGTGTGCCATGGAAAATAAGTGTTCTCAAAGATTTGTTGTCAAAGTCTAACGTCAAAATCACACCTCGTCGTTTGATGCTTGTGAGTTATACGCGCTAAATGCCTTTACATGATTGCTATACAGTGTTAAAATGGATAACACCTTAATGTTACTTAACTATACATTTTAAGTAGGGCGTCTGGGACATAAAAGATGTAAAATTGTAAAATTAGGTTATAGTTCTTCAAAATTTTGAAGAGTGAACGTGCCATAGTAAAGTAACCACACAATGTAGACAACCGTTCTTGGTGCTAAAATGTACTCCAACATGTTGTTTAAGCATGTTATGAATTCCAAATTGATATCCGAAAAATAGAGTGCTCTCTGATTTTTTGAATAAATGTCCGCTACAGTACATTTTTTTAGAAAAAATCGCCCTAATCAAATTAAAAAACTAAAGGTATTTATAAAGCTTAAAGATAGGTGAATCCAAATATGTAAAAATATACAGAGTGTTCTATTAAAAATAACAACGTAGATGGCGACTTGCGGTATAACCGGAAGAGCTAGAAATCTAATAAAATTTTCATTGAAGATAACATACTCGACTATATATAATTCTCAATTTTCAAATTTGTATTTTGATCAGCCATAAACTTCTTCAGTACTTCAGTAGGTTTTCAGCTCTGCTGCTAGACGGTACCTCTGGAAAAGCCTTGGCGTAGCTTATTCTTGCTAACTAGTTTTTGAACACTTTCTGTTACTCTATGAGCTTACCGCCGTTCAAAGGATTAACATTAACATTATCTTTATATCCGGTGAGCTATACTTAGTATGAGTTCCCAATTTAAGCCAACCATCTTCTGTACGTCCAAAAATCTCGGATAGCTTTATCTTCTATGTTCCTTAGACGTCGGAATGTAAACATGCGGTGAACAGTGACAGATATGTCATCATGGTTAACTTCTCCCCCAGCAGGTACAGATCATTAAGCCTGTATGCGATCACATGTAGCCAGACTGCTTTAACCGTAATCAATTCAAGTAGTCAGCAAGATCGTCTGATCTTTCACCAAATACACCATAGCATGTTTGCAACACAGAAGAAAGAGAATTGATAAGTTTATCTCAAACTCTGGTGAAACATTGTCATAAATAAAAATAGATGCCCCTCTCATGAATATGCTTAACCGTGGTAGTGGATGCATAGAATATGATAGAGGTTTAACCAACTCTACTACAACTTATCAAAATTAATTATATTGGGTTGTTCTTATTTCTATGTCACAGGATACATATAAATACTATCATACCGTTACCATGTTGCCTGTCACTATCTTGTAACGCCTAAGCTGTAGAAAATTGCAAAATGTATAATAAGTTAATTTGACTGGCAAGCAGGTTTGTTGGTTTGGCCAAAACCACAAAGGAATACTTTTATTCAATGATTGAAACAACTTTTGAATATAATAGAGCGCTTGAAACAAGTTCTGTCTCCAGGGACACAGTCAGTGATCAAATTTGCTTCAATAAACCCTCTCAATTTTTGTCATATATAAACAAACTTGAGGAAATTTTATCGTTTCTAGGTGTGTTGTTCTTAGTTCTCTTCTATTTTTAAATCAAGTTAGTTTACTATTAAATATTTGAGTTCAAGAGAGAAACATACAAAACTGTTTGAATTTCTCAAGATAAGAGGCAGAAAATTCTATGATCAAAGAAAATTTTAATACAAGTAATATTGTATATAATAATTAAAAGCAGTTACCACTACTACTATCGAAGGATATTGTTTATAAAGCCGATTTACAAGGCCGCGAACATTAGAAAGATATCTGATCTGATCGACTTCTCTACATTTTATTCAGATAGATCAAGGTAAAAAAATTGCAAACGAAATTTTAACAAAATTTCTATAAAGAAATTGGAAAATAGAAATTAGGACAACACGGCAAGCAGAAAGATAAAGTTTTCCTTGAAACATCAATTATTTAAATTTGAAACTATTTACGTGAGCTACAGCAGTTATCTGTAAATTCATTGCTTGAAAGCAGTAAGAAAAATCTGAAGGCCAGTACCTAGCCACCAGCAGGATGCTGACGTGCTTCGATCAAAACTACTTAAGTGATTTCTCACTTCATTATTATTATTTTTTTATGTGTGGTGGTTGCTTTGTTCCAGTGACTCCGTAAGCTCTATTACTTGTCTGGTCATCACTGCAACTCTCGCGGTGTAGTTTTGTGTGTGTAAATTGTGTTCAAATGTATCTGTGACAGCATCACACCGCCTTATATAATGCTGTTAATCACTTTGCTCCCAACAGCGAATGGTAAGTCTATTCAGATTTCCCCTCTGAAAGAATGTCACCGTCCCTCCAGGGAAATGAAAACCGGTTCCTATCGTACTGCTACAACGATAGTCAGTCGCTCTTTTTTCCCCCACATGATAGGAGACTTAATGTTTCCTATATTATTCAATAAGACTGCGTCTATATAGAATATTTTTAACTCAAATGGTGGATCATCAGTATATATAAACAATAAACAATGCCTCATTTTCTACATGTAAATTTTGGGAAATTGAAGTGCGTGGAGCTTGTAATTTCAGCACTTTAACTGCGGTACATTGTGACATACCAGCTTCAAATTGCAATGCAATTTCACGAGTTGACATATGTAGATGCATTTAGATTTACACACGCTAGGATGTTCGTTTGTACAGTTTTGTTGATATTATGTTTAATGTAATGTTTAATTCTCGGTAGTGTACAGCAGCTATTACAGAACCTTTTAAACCTACGAAGAGAAGGCTGATGGCCTACAATGAAGTTAAATACATTACTTGTTGACAAAAGGTGTTTTATAAATGCGTTCAGTAGTAAAATTCTACTGCAGTACAATTTCTAGGTATTTTCTCCGAGAAAATCTGCAACGTTGTTTGTTACTTTTAATTTACTCATTCGTTTAATTGATTTACTTATTGTTTAATAGTTAATATACATATTTTCATGTATTAAATAATAAACCTTATTATTAGCACTTTAATATAATATTTAATATATAATTTAAATAATTAAATATGTTAAATCAGTACCTAATACATTTAACTGGCTGAACATTGATGTTGCTTAAATTCTGTACTTCATTCTCAAAATACGCAACAAAGAAAATGCGTGCCAGTTGCAGGATGTTTGCATACAATTTAATTTATTAGATCACATTTTCGTTTGTATACATTTTTAATCTTTCTCATTTTCCAAGTGCTGGAATATAAATTATTACAAACACATATTAAAAGCGTCCGTCAGAGCTAATTGAGACAAGATACAAAGAGAAGAGAAAATGTTGGTATGAAAAGAAATCATTTAACAAAGGAAGATTTTCCGAAGTGTTTTGGCTTTAGTTGCTACGTATTTGTGAGATTTATTGTTCGTTGTACGTTCATCTTCCATTGGTGATCTTTTATGCGTGTGCCTCGTTTCCAGTGATTAGTTCTCATTTACTTTCAACTGCTCGACTTAACTTAGGTTAGAAAATAAATTCATCTGAATAGGTTCACGTATTTCGCATTCAATTATTTCGTACTAATAGAATAGATTCTGGTTATAACCAGAAAAGGTTCTATAATGAGCAGAATGTGCGTGGGAACTAATTGTTTCTCTAACTGCTTCGCCCAATTTGTAAATTTCGTCTTAGTTTTAGTGCTTTGTTTACTAAGAAAAGCTTGGAGTGAAAATACGAAAATGTTAGCGTGGGTAGCATTCTTTCAAACAGTAGTGGTGAGGCCTCGTTTTATTGATTATTTAGTCGAAGTTTGATTCTGATTTTGACAATTTACGTAGTAGCATTTACACACGGAATTTTTTTACTGTGTATGTATATAATGTGTGCATAAACTTACGGATGATTCCATGTTAATTTTCATGAATTATCTAATCATTATTATTTTGTGTTGTTCTAAATGCCTCAACCTTACAGATTTAAAAAATATCGACTTACAGGCGTTCCAAATTGATTTATATAATATATCATATATAGTGAAGTGTCCTATTGAAGTGGTATTTCTTTAAACTATACATTTGTAGTGAGTAGGGAATCGACTGTAAACTCTTGAATATGTATTTTGCCTATCCCAGCTGTAACTGCTTTGGTTACTGTATTGCTTTTCAGGACTATTGCCATCGCTGTTATGTGTTAGATGTTTCATAGTTTGTTTGAATATAGAACAAACAAGAAAATTAAATAAAAAAGTTCACGCGTCGGTGCACCTCTTTTGTTTGATTTTCGAAACAGTGAGATTCTACGGCCCTATCCATAGGCATGTTTTCTGAGAGATACATTCACAATTGAGACCTACTTCATAGACGAAACGGTTTAATGGAAATTCTAAAGAGATCATGGTTGTCTGCATTTAGCGAAAGAAACTTTCTAAACTCCATCGTCTAACCATCTTCAGCTCCAAGATAGGTACTAGTTATTTATTGGCTTTGGTTAATAATATTAGCCATATCGTCACTTTTCTGGTGCAAGAAATTCATACCAACAGAAATCAAATATCTTTAATCTGATTCTGGACTATAAACGGACTTGCAAGTCAAGTCTTGGCATGTAATAAATAGCGACATCACGGTTGCTAAAACGCGGAACTGAAAGCTAGAAGATTGTTTGTTTAGGTATCACAATTGGAAACCATTCTCTTTCTTTTTCTGCTCATAGTCTTACAGAGCAAAATGTTCCATCTCTGGGATAGTCTCTGGCTAGAGAAAACACCATACAGGCACTTTACATTTACAATAGAGATATTCTCAGTAGGCTACTAGTGCTTACATCTGTATATCACGGTCATGTATACACAATAGGATATGAAGAGAGGCAGAATAGAATGGTAAAGTCAACAATTTGAGAGACTCACTTTAAATTGTTTTTAAAACTGCGATAATTGCCATGCAGACTTGTGCGGAGGACGTTCCGATTTGACTCCATAAAAGTAAATCGGTAAAATTTTCTTCGACCTCAAACCTGTCTTCTGGAGTCAGCACACCGCCAAATATGATTCCGTAGTAGTCTTGTAATACCAACATAGGCTCTAACAATTGGAAGAACATTGCAGCGCGAAGAGTGCTAAGTCACTTTAGCAAAGCGTAACGCAAACGTAAAGATCGATCTTTTGCAAAAGAGATGCAAGTGAACAACAATGTGCATTTCTTCAACTTTTGTCAAATTTTAGCTCCACTGTAACTACTGAAATAGGCTGCAGTTTGATATATGCTAGAATATTCGTAAGTGACAGATTCCGTTAGATAGTCTGGTGTACGCTTTAGCCAGCTTCATCGGATTCGAGTATAATAGAAATACAACCTGAAACTGCTACAATATCTGAATTATAGCCTTCATGATCCTACTAGTTCCGGTACAAGAGACTAAAGAAAACCAAATTCGAAAATGAAGTACCAGCATTCGAAGATAATATTTCTGAAATAAGAAAGCAAATGTACTAGTCGCTGCCACATTTGACACTTTTATCACATCTGAAATAATGTTATTGTATTAAGCTCACAGCTGTTGTATTATCGTGTTTTCGGTGCGTTCCAAAGTCACGGAGGAGTTTGGAAAACCACAGTAAGGGGAACTTACGAAGTTCAAACTCAGCGTCCTCTGGCTAGCAACCAAGTGTACTAGTCCATTTAAGTTTGGAGTACGTTTACCATTCCACACATCTCATTTCAAAAAATAACACAATGCAAGTGTAATGTAATACAGAAAGCAAGAGCTTTTGAATAAAAGTTGTTTACTAACTATCGCCCTTTCCAACACTTATTATTTTAATATCCTTTCTTTCTATAGGAAACAACGATAATACGTTTTTGATTAATATGTAGCTAAAATATCGTAATTAATTTCACTATATTATCTCTTGCTAGCCTGCTTGCTAGCTATGTTGTCGGTAAATTTGATAAGGTACGTACACTCGCAACATAGACAGCTAAAGATACATAGGTCAGAGGTTTAATACCTAACCTAATTAAGGTTAATTGTACGTCAACTAATAACGCTTTAGGATTACTTAGAATTGAACCTTTGGGGTCCGTCTTGATAGAGATCGGCGTTAATGAAAATGTATGCTGGCCATAATCAGAGCGACTTATACAAACTTACGATATATAAGTTTTAAAGTATATATACATAGAGGTATATATAGATGCTCAGAATGCTTACTAATCAATATGTAACTAAAACATTTCAGTATGAAGGAGGTAACGCAATTACTAGACGGTGTTGCGAAGATAAATGAAGTGTAAAACCAATAAAAATGATGTCTGACGACACCACTATATTTACAAGCATTGGTAATGGTTTCTCTTATCATAAGAATAGTCTGGGGTAAAAATAGTAACAACTTCTCCCCAGCTTTTTTCTAAGACAAAAGCAAATAGTAATTACAATAACAGTAAAACTAGATGGAAAGCAGTTTTAGAGATATCTACTTTTGCGGTAAGTTTGTTTTCTGGAGGTTTTAAGTAGTTTAGGAGCGGAAGTTCTGAGCCACAGAAATTAAAATTACCTTCAGAACGATTGCTACAAGGCCAGTGGAAGCTGTAATAACAATAATGGCAAGTAATAATAGCTACTTCACGCATATATGCACACAATCATCTATGCAAATGCTTTTATACATACCAAGGAAATAAGACGCATGAGAAGGTTTAATTATATGATTAAGTAATCGAATTATTTAGCAAACATAATTTCCGAGAACATTTAAGCGGAGTAAACGATGTGTGAAGAATATCCATTGAAGGAGAAGTAATGGAAATTTGATTATACGAGAGAAATAACAGAGCGTTTGGTAGGTGGAAGCGGTAACTGTCTGCTATCTCAGAAGCTGGCTCTCCGAAAGAAATATGAGCAACGAAGTCAGTCTTATTATTAAGCAGTTTACATAAAAATAACGGTCCGTATAGTTTCCTAATCTTCAATAATGATATGTTAAAGTGTCTAAAAGAATAATATACTACAATATTGTGTAAGACGGGCATTTCAGAAAAATGGTAACACATTACAAACACTGATGCTGTGGTAACGTTCATATGAATTATAAATCTCATGGCAGTAATTAAGTTGCTATTCGTAAGAAATACTGAAAAATTTCACAGAATACATAACATGTAAAAAATTGTCTTGAAAGTTAGTTTTGTGCTTATTCAGAGTAATTTACGTTTTGTAACGTGATCAATATCTTATACGAGTCGGTTACTACAAATTATATTTGTAGATAAAAGATATAATACATCAGACGTATTTTTACAATGATTTACAATAATGTTGCTATTACAATATCTATGCAGATGCATTATAACTTTAGCAGAGGATGATAAACTTGTAATTGTTCCATCTAACCCTGATGTTCTTACCAATAAAAAGCACTGATGATAACGACTGTGTCCTAAATAAAATTCCCAGCGAAATCACGGAAAAAATAGAAGTATTTATGGGATCAATACGAATCTAGTGACAATAGGATCACAGGTAAAAGTACAAGCGTTTGAAACCGTATAACAATCAGAATCAGTTAAGTATGATCTTATTTATTTATTATTTTAAATATATTAGGGATAAAAGGCTTGAACAATACATGACATCTAGATCAACATTAAGAAAAGATTAATGGATTGACTTACCACTACGTTTGATCAAAGCGTCTTGCTCTGGTGGAATAGTTTAAGAGATGATAGGTTTTTTCGCGAAAAAATAACAAATCAAAATACAGAGAAAGTTGATTTCTAAGATTCTTGCTCTAAAAAAAGTTTTATTTATCAAGACGTAAGTGCAAGTAATCTTATTTAGTTTCTAAGGAAATATTAAAAATAGAATACTGTCATCTTCTATCGATGTGACATCCAGCTGAAGTTGAAAAATCATATTGGAGTCAATCGCCTTTCTAAACACAACAAAGAAATAACTAAGACAACGTTGTGCCCAGGCTGTATTTACTACGAGTAAATGGATTCGATTCTCATAAATTCTCCTGAAAGTTTTGCAGGCAACACCTTTTTGTACATCTAACTTTTACAAACTTAACTTGTTAAGTTGTATATTGAATAACTATTTATGGATATTGCTAAACAAAAATCTAATATGAACACTTGATTCGATGAATTTGATCTTAGACACACGTATATAATAAGTTTTAGGTAGCGTTCTGCTATAAATCGTTTACAATTAGTTGTTGCAATATAAACTATTAAATCTAGTAAGGAATATCTAAGCAATATTTGCCTGGAAGGATGTGCTTTAGTCTGGACATTCTTGACCGCAACATATTTTTTAAGGAAGTCAGAACGGCAATAAAAGAAAGTTAAGAAATGTGGAGGAACTGCTATTTATATGCTTATATCAATAAAGGGACCGAAATATGCAAAAACCCACGCCAACACCATGATTTTCTGGGATTTTATTGTTATTTCACGAAAGACAGTGGCATTTATATTTTGTAAAAAACAGCTACAAGATATTCAGCCGCCTTCTTAAAATAAAACAATGGTAACCCTAGAATGGTAACGTGGCGTCATCTACGATGCCATCTACATATATCATAATTTGCCATTATTTTATTTAATATGTTCTCAATATTATCAAAATCTTCTGTACCTTTAGTCATACTACTGCTAACTATCCAGGCGAGGTGTCGTAAACGCCAGTGCCTATTGCTACCTGTCTGATTTGTCTGAGTCACATGCGACGCCACGTTATCACTCCGGTTATAACTCGTGTATTTCGTAAATATGGCTTGTGCTAGTAAAATACTAACAGATGCGGAGTTAGAAGAGATATTTATGAAAGAAGTGAAACTGATGTTGATGATTTACATGTACAGAAATGGACGAGGAAAGTGAAGAAGATGATGATGAAGTGTTAGAATACAGTATATGTGATGACGGGTTGTCTGCCGAAGAAGATGGTGATTTACAGAGTGAAGATTTACAAAGAATGATATTTTTTTTGGCAAAAATGGCTATAGATGGTCTACTTCGCCATATTACACAAAGAAAGTAATTTATATGTGTCTAATTATATTATTTTGGATGGTGTCATATATGACCCCACGTTACCGTTCATGTAATAATATTATGCGTTACCATTCTAGGGGCAAGAATGGTATCCTCCTCCTTGTATATTTTGTAATAAAGAACTAAATATTTTTATTTTCAAAAGAGCGCTAACTTTTGACATTCTGTAGAGTAGCTTTATATTGCGTAAAATAAACAGGTATTCAACTGATTTTATTTCATTTTCAAATACATTTGCTTGTTTATTTGCCATTGCTTGTTGACTCTATATTGTGTGTAGGTATAACAACGGCAGAAGTTATTCATGGCAATGTTGTTTGTGTTATATTGTTGAAATATGAATTTCTGCTTATCAGTCGGTTACAAATTAATTCGTTGAGAATGGGGCAAATATAGATCTAATAAATAAATATAGATAGATAGTAATTACTTTATGTTTTGTTAAAGACAAATGAAAATCAATATCATTAAATTATTCAAAATAACCGGGAACGAATCCTACACAAGAACTTAATCTATAAATACAAAGCTAAAACAGTGTTTGAAATGGTGACAGAAATGAGCTTTTCTTTGAACTACATAGGTTTGCAAACAGTCCAACTTTCGTATCAATGTTGTGACAACATTAAATTTCATATCAACGACGAAATAGTTCCAGCTTTCCAAACTATAGAAAAACCGAGACCAATTGAGATTATTAACAGTCCTACTAGCAATAACTCGGAAATGTCTAAAATAACATAGTTTGTGGTAAAAGATATTTTGTGCAACTACCATGAAATTATTGTGTCTATACGACCAAGTCTTGCAATTTAATGTAAAAGGTCAAGTATATGTATGTACAAGGATAGACTGATTTTAAGCGAAATGTGCATACCCATGGAAAGAATAAAATAGAGCTAGTTACATAAGCTAGAAGAAGCAGAAAAACAAAGTTTTCTCACCAAGATGGAAGCACTAAAAAACTCCCTTGCAATAATAACAAGGAGTAAGTTTCACAAGTAAGTTAGTTAAGTTTGTTATGTAATTCCTCAAAAAATTGTCAGAATATGGCTACAACAAGTAAGAAGGAAAGTTTTCTATTTAAATGTTAGGGACTGTCAAATTACCATGTCCAAACTTCGTTTATTACAGCCTACAGTATAGAAGTTTCTGTTAAAAGAAAATATAACAAAAAGTTGCACATACGTACACAGCAATCGAATAAATACATGTTTGTCAAAATTTCGAAATGATTCAATTGAGGATAAACGAGATTGAAACTGAAGTAGCAGAAATGAAACGCCAGATAATGTATCCATGGTGTATAATTGTTGAACATATTAATAAATTTGCGAGATACAGATACCACTACCGCCGAGAAATGAGAAGCCAGAAAGAATGTCTACCTATTGGAGTAATACGGGGAGTAATACTAGACTTCATATACAAAAAAGTAGTGTTCTTCCCATGTACTGCAATTATTTTGAACAAATTGTAATCTAAAAATTAAAAATATAAACGGCATGATAAGCTATAAAACTTAAGCGAAGAACAAAAAGATCAATTTAGAGAGGAAAGGAATGCACATTGGCCGTAAGCTAGTCTGAAATAAAAGTTAGAAGTCCAAATTTTAACACTTGATTTAGAAAAAGCAATACCAATGGCACCTATTATTATAAAGTCAAGCTTGAGTTTATAGTGTAGGGATTCACTCGACTACTAATATAAGTTATAGCCGCTTGTGGTTGGAAGGACAAGCGAGGAGATCTGCAGAGGCACTCGATTTATGTGTAAAAAAGTATATCCTGCAAAACGCTAAAGGAGATGCTACGGAACTAAGGTTAAGGAGTGACTCATGTTAAAAACAATTTTTCTCATCATCCCATTACGGAAAATATTTTTTGCGTTTGGATCGACACGATAACGATTTTGTAGATATTGAATTCAAACTGACCAACAAAAATATTTATATAAACTTGATTCTGAAACAAAATAGGGCTTTCTCTCCAATGGTGTTTAACAAAATCAAGCACAAAACATAATGGCTTCGCATTTAAAATATTAATATTGCTAAAAAACCTCTGCAGTATTTTTATCAAAGAGGATTATAAACTCAATAAAAATAAAAATGTATAGGAAAAACTTTTATCGAAAAAGAAAATGGACGATAATAAGTCTTTCTTACACTTTATATCAACACAATCTCAAAACTTCGATAGGGAGCTGTCTACAGATAATATGATTGAAGATGACATCGATGGATATAATGGAACACTAGATTTTGAAATAAAATTTGATGAATAGGATGTTTTAATAATTTTTCTAATAAAATATGTTCATAAGAAGATTGTTTATATTCTATTTAATCAAATTTACCTAATAATTCTTCTTGATTTATAAAAGCGTAATCATAAGCAGAAACCCAACGAATTGAAGTTTCATTTTTGATTAGTCTTTAATAGTCTGACAACAAGCTGTACAAGTTTGTTCTGTACATAAAGTTCAACTATGATCCAAATATAAATTTGACTAGCTAAGTGATAATTGTTGAGAAGATTGAGAAAGGTAAACAGTCGGCTAGATAATACGAAAGTTAAAAAGACAGAGAATAATAAAAGTAATAAATCAAAGTTATACAAAGACTCGTAAAATTTCCAGCAGAACCAACAGAAAGTTTGAATTTGTTTTTTAAAGCATTTACCATTACTGTTTCGTTCCACGTAAAAATGATGCCGCAAAATTGGATCCCCTAAAACGGGCTTAAGGGATTACCTGGAAATAGGTTCTTCGGATTGAAAATATTCAGATGCAGAACGGTATATTTGCATTTATTGCATGACAGCTGTTTTCTTTTATGTAGAATTTGACTTTATTATGGTGTCTATTTTTGTTCTTCTTGAAAATGAATATAAACCTAGGTTGCTTTGTATTAAATCGCCAAGACTTTGCTCTAGAAATGTATGACTAGCAAGGATCAGAGATGATAAATTTGCATTACTCTAAAGTTACAACTCAGTCAATTAATTGAAGTTAAGAATTGGTTGAGAATGGTGCTTTTTTAAGTGAAATAGAGTTCAAATCAATTGTTTAGTAATTACAAATGCTCTATTAAGTTTTATATGATATTATTCTCCAAAAAACACTAGTATTACCGAAATCACATGGTAATGATTACTAGCGAGATGTATACATAGTAAATATTCCGGACAAAATTGTTTTAGAGACTCTTCTTTGTTTTATGTATTGTATTATTAATTTCAGAGCGAGGTCATTATCTTTGCAATTGTGTAGGATGTATTTCAAAGTCCTCTTCTACATTTCCAAGAAAACCCCAATAAGAATGAATATCGAAGCTCTGTTTTCATAACTTTGATATGAATGTTTTTGAGATAGTTGCGCAATGCGGTAATTTGAAAGATCCATTTATGTTTCCGGTGTGTTCCTTCTTAAGGAGCGACATTGTTGCGGCAATGCCCAAAAAATTTTTATAATTCATTTGATGTTTTTTCCCAAGGCAAGATATTCGTAGATTTTCCAAGAAGACGCAATAAATTATCTTTCTACCATCAATGTTCGTAAAAGATTGGATGGACAATATGTGACCATAAGGTGTTAATTTCCAAAGACATAATTTTTAAATTGTAGAAAAGAATTTGAAAGAGGAATTTTAAATCGCTAACGAACTGCTAAAATATGTATTCCATCTAATTAGTTTCATTTTTAGAAACGCGCAACAGTCTGCCAATTATATTTTGTGACCTATTAGAGAATATAGTTTCAATCCAATTGCTAAAAGCAATTGCAATAGTTATGTTTTTTTTTTTGAGGCCCATTTATTACAATTTAATTAGTAATTAATTCGATAACTTAATTTTAGCGTTTATTATTAGGAACTTTTCTAATGATACTTGATTGTTTGATACATAGTTTATCATTAATTGGATAGATTAGAGAAGAAATATGAAGGTATATATGTAAGTAATATTGATACGAATCATTTTCCCCCCTAAAATTGTTTTGAGATGTAGCCATCATATAAATTTAAATAGTATTTATCATTCTTACAAAAGATGAAACGCAATAATACGATGGATGTTCATAAGATTATCAATAAATGTTTAAACTTTCATTGATGCCGCTGGTGCTTCTTTTAAAATGAGGTTGTGGCATGCATGACAAACAATTGACTTACATGTTGAGATCGTGAGCTTTCGTAGGCCGATGTAACACGGCTAATAGGTCGCGTTGCACTGAGCTTTCACAACAACATACGAACGGTCGTAACCGGGCGTCTCGACGCTGGCGCTTGCGTCGTTTTCCCGCACCAAGGTGTCTTCGATTCAGCTTCGCAGCTCTCCAAAGCGTAACATAGTTTATTCTATCTTATCCTTTTTGCATGTGTTTGTGTGGAGAAATCTGTGCGAAAGCAAAGTTTTTATTGCGAGTATTGGAATTAGGTTGTTACAAGGACCTCTTCCACTCGCATATATTGCGATGTTCTTGTAGAAAAATCCAATTAAGGAAATGATTAATGGTAGGATTAATAGAAGAAGGTATATATTTTCCAAAAATCTCATATTGGATCAGCTAGGTAGAGATATTCTAGTGCTGATAGTGAAAAATGCGTGGAATCGAAATGTTTACAGTTCCTCGCCTTACTACAGGCTCATTTATCATATTTGAGTTATCTCCGTGTTATATTTAACAGTAACATTTAACGCCATTAGGTGGGTGGAATTGAACTGTACGATTACTACGTTAATATTTTTCTTTTCCGGAGAACACTATAATTTGTTTATTCATGGTGTATTCATTCTGACGGAGCAATTTATTACCTTGTAAAATAATTTTTGGGAAATAAATGATTAACGATTAATAATTTAATTAATAAAACATCCATTGAATTGCCATTAATCTTTTTCTTCTCCCTGAATTTGATTGAAATTGAAAAGTTAATAAAGTGACGTGTAAGAATTAATCAATTTATTCTGACATAATCATGTAGTTTTATAATTTAACTTCTTCATTAGAACAAATCGGCATGGCCTAGCTGTCGAATATTATTAAAATATTGGCATGCATATAAATGAAGATGTCTGTTAACAAAGGAATAGTAATGAATGCTATGTCAGTCAAACAATGTAGTATTTAAAGAAAGAAAAGGAAAAAAATGGTAAAAAACCAAGTTTTTTCTTCGGAATCGGAAATGTTAAGTATTGGCCTATAAAATATGTAGCTGGTGTTCTGTTTTCAGATGTTTGAGCACACAGATTAATACACAATCCTTGATAACCTTACGGTATACTGTTGTGGAGATTTGTGTGTGTATTTGAGATTTTTGTCACAAAAGTCAATAGTCAGAGCTATGATGAAAGCACATTATACTGATACATGCCGGCAAATTTTTCGGAAACTGGAAATTCTGTCCATATTTACATGTTAGAAATTGAATGATATGTATACAAATATAAAGATCATTTCAAAAGCAATTCACAACACCACCACTATTTATTACTAATTAATGAGAATAAAATTCCTATTTTTATTCTACTCCATTCATTTAATAATAATAATAACATCAAGTATCTCTATCACACCACTATACAGTAATATCCATGAAAATTAAATAGAATTTTGTATTCAGCCGTTTGTGTTCATTGATACTACAACGAGCATTCGTATTGGAGAATCAGCAAGAAATGGGTGCGGCCAAAGCACGTCTAGAAAAATTATAAATTGGCAGTCGTCAACACAAAAAAAAACGCTGTTTGTCAAGTTATCACGTATTGTGTTTGACGTTCTCCAATCTCAGTAATTTATTAGTACGACTAGTTGCCAATATGCATCGTCGTGTGTCGGGGTAGCAGCTCGATATCTGAAATCAACCTGCGTACCCAAAGCTTTCCTAAAATCGCCTATCACATATCAAAGCTTTAGTTGGCACCGACACAGTGGATCAGAATGAAGAGAGACAGAGCGAATTATTATCGCACAGATCTTTTGTGATAACTAACCGCAAGTCGTCTGTAAGACCAATCATATGCATAAAAGGCATCATCTGGCACGTTAATTTTCTTTGTTTTGATTAAATTAATGCAGCTTTTTGTCATAGGATTTTTCCTAATATAATATTCTAGTTAGATAGCAACCTACCAATTCAATGATTTAATTTAATTTATTGACTTGAATACAATTTCAGTTTTCAATCCAGTGGCGACCTCGTTAACAATATCTAAAAACAAAATTTTCCGAACCAACCCAATCGAAGCTGTATACATAATAAATAAGTTTACTTCTGTATATGATTGGCAGTAGTAATTAAAATTAAATTAAGCAGACAGTAAATAAAATTTTGTATTTTATTTATATACATCGTTAAAGGTTTTACTTCTAAGTGCAAATTTAACATCAGTTGCTCTACTTGTTAGACATTCAAATTGGTAAGAGGCATTTAGGAATGACTTTTTGTTTGATTTAGTTAGATTATTAAAATTACATTTAAAATTAGACAAGTAAAATAAAGATATCTTTCTTATTTTCCTAATGGAATCCAATAATGTTAAATTGTAAAAACTAATAATTGTGTTAGAGATGTAGAAGGCGTCTGACTCTACATCGTTGAAATTTCATGGAAAAGACATGTTCGAATTCATAAATTTGGGTTTTTTATTAATCTTTGGACAGGCATTGTAGATGTTAAGCGTAAGCTCACTTTTCCCATATCTTAATGACCTATTTAAATGATAAATTTGGCAATAACTGCATACGTAGCTGAAAACCTCTTACACGATTACCAAGATATTCAGACCTAGTTCTTCTGATTTTTACTTTGAGAATACCTGAAAGATTTTGTGCATGCCATTGAACACAGAAGGTAAGTGTCGGCAGAGAATTGTAGACGCCTATCAACCAGACAATCTAAACGTTTACAGTCAAGTACGCGTGTCTCTTCGAAAATTATTTAATCTTTCTATACACAGTAATACTCTTGATACACGAGGCTAGTTTTCCAAGCTAGGATAGCAAGCTAGTGCTAGTAAGCTAGCAAGCTAGTGCATCTATCCTCGTGTATACAAAACTAGCTTTATTTCAGGGTAGTAGTGCTAGTGTCTGAAGCAAGGACAGTTTAATAGGTTGCCGTTCTATTTTTAAAGCTAGTAAGCTTCCCCCAGCATTAATTTCACTGTGCTGGCTTGTGTTTATCTTCGTGTGGCCGGGGAAGCTAGTAGTAGGTAGTTATTTTACTCAGATGAGTTGTACCGGCTCGGCTGCCTTAAAATTACTGCCATCATGTAAAGAGCAGTAGCATCTTCCAAGCGAGCGCATCAAGCCAGGACAGTTATCTAACTCAACTAGCTTGCTATCCTAGCTTGGAAAACTAGCCTCGTGTATCCCGGGCATAAGTGCAACAATTGCTCCGCAGGTGAGTAACGAACCAAAGTTAAGTTTCTTTAATGGAAGGCCTAGTATATCGTGGACTTTTTACAGAATAAATATTAAATAATTTGATATCTCTCAGGCGTTGCTTAGTTTACAAACTAAAATATAATTTCGGCGACAGAAATCTTGGATCTTTCAATTTTGAATGCAGAAATAAATTTCGCTGACTTAACCCAAAATTCTTTTATTACTATCTGTAATTTCTGAAATAAGTAAGAGCTACAACCATTTAGTTCTGAAACTAGCATTATCCTAAAACTTATTTCTCACTTTAAAATCATAATAAATATCACCGCATTTTCTATTTTGATTCACACAACAAAATGTAGTGTCAATTTTGCAGCAGGATCTAGTAGATAAATGATAATTTTAACACAGATTATTCATGTCACAATAATTATTTTTCTGTTCCACCTCATCGGCCCAAATTTGATAAAAAAGTTGTCTACAATGATTTGCCGGCTAATTATCTTACTAAGCGAAACAAATTTAAATTAAAAAAAAATGAGGGGTTCTTTTAATTTTAATTCTTAGCCGGTATTGAGTAATTAGTTTATTGTTTCGTAGTTATGAGTGCATTTCGTAATGTTTTCATATGGCATGTAAAATTGATTCGCTTTTCTGCCCCAGTCTGTTTTAAAACCTCGACGATTGTTGCAAATGTATGAGCCAATAGCGCTAATTAACTTGAAACTAGCAGGATATTACTGGGAATATTTTATTACGACAGTCTTCAATAAGAGGCAAGTGATTATCTTTGCATATTACAATAATAATACAAGTAAATACAAGCGCATCAGATCGATAATATGACAGCGCGTCACAATAATTATTTTTCTGTTCCACCTCATCGGCCCAAATTTGATAAAAAAGTTAAGGTCTACAATGATTTGCCGGCTAATGTATCTTACTAAGCGAAACAAATTTAAGAGCATTTAAAAAAATTCAGGTTCTATCTGTTGGAGGGGTTCTTTTACGGCATCAAAAATTTTAATTCTTAGCCGGTATTGAGTAATTAGTTTATTGTTTCGTAGTTATGAGTGCATTTCGTAATGTTTTCATATGGCATGTAAAATTGATTCGCTTTTCTGCCCCAGTCTATTTTAAAACCTCGACGATTGTTGCAAATGTATGAGCCAATAGCGCTAATTAACTCGAAACTAGCAGGATATTACTGGGAATATTTTATCCCTACGACAGTCTTCAATAATAGGCAAGTGATTATCTTTGCATATTTAATTCTGGTGCATGAACAGTAAATACTTTTATAAACGTAGGTACGGGGTTTGCAAATTTAGATCTGTGCTTTTCACGAGCACCTTTCTTCAACTTTTTCTTCATGGTGGTAGACTCAGTGACAGTATCGTGTCAGGAGAATAAATGTTCTTATGTTTTATAAATAATATATTGTAGTATTAGCACACTAATACATACATATACCTATTATTCACGCGTATTCATACACAAACGCAATGAAAAAATGAAGCATTATAGACGGCCTACGTAGCTTCGGCCTTGTCGACTTCATCAGCATACTTCCAAATTGCAGAACTATCCTCATCGCTTCTCGCGAGAAGGCATTTAGAGGGACGTTAGTGGGCCGAAACTAGGCTGTCCATCTATGATACTTCAGTTTATTTTTTATTGCGCTTGTTAGTAGAGTGATTCCTGCCCGATGAGCGCCTATTGTAACCACTTTTTGTGTTGTTGCTTATTACTAGTTTCTTTCCATTTATGTTATTTTATGTTAATGACTACGAAGCAGTGACTGTGGCGAGTCTGATACGACGACCAAGTTGTATCTCCACATAAAATCAATATTTGTACTGTATTAATTAAAAAATGAAATTTTAAAACAATTTCCTTTATTATATGGTCTAAAATAAATTCAATATTTTCACTTATTCAGTGATTTCTTTTTAAATTCTCTGCCTCTGATACGCACACACTGATACTGCTTGTATTAAACTACTACTCAATATTAATCAAAACCAGCATCTGCGACAACACTAATTGACTATAATTCAATAATGTTTATATTGACAGTTTATGGCATAAAATCTCCAGTTCAGCACTGAAGTTCTTAAATTGCCAAAATAAATTAAAAGCATATAGTCGGTCGGAGCTAAGTTTCTGAAATGAAGATTCTGTGCGTATCCAGGATAGCTATAAATTCCAGAGTGTAATTTCGGCGCCGTCATTTCAAATAAGAATTTCAGATATTGCAGCTGCCTACTTTGTGTTTTCTGATTAGATACAGACTAATAATATCCATCTACATTTACTAAGAAGAAGAAAGAGAAAAAATCAGTAACGTAGATTTGATTAATTCATGCAATCTGACTTGGCAATTTCGTGGAGCAAATTGAGAGGAAGAAGTCGAATTCGCTTCACAATTATAACTCATATAAACAGTTACGTTGAAATAAATGATTTAATATAAAATAGAAGGGGAATGTTTGATGAACGGGCTGCAATTACTCATAATAAGCGAAGATGACATACTTATTAATATACATTGCAAAATACATATCGTCGGTAGAGCTACAATAACGGCCGAAAGGTTTTTTGGTTTTAAATTGAATATGTTTAGTCTGACAATAGATCTTTTTTCACTAACTTTTTTGAGAATTTTTCATGTGTATGATAATAGATTTAAATACTTCACAAATAAATAATCATTTCTTATATATAGAAGTTCAATAAAACTTTGCAAGCGACTGTGCCAAAATGATATCCATTTCAAACACGGAAACTATCACGTTACTTCTGAAAATAAATTATAGCACCGTATATATCGTAAAAGTTTTTGAAATATGCTTATTGATTTCTGAGAGGACCTTGACGCTAAAGCTATCGAAGACCTGAATTCTGGCGTGCATGTATGCATGCAAACGCGCAAATTCCCATTTGCATCAACCTCTTTAAGCATTCATCCGCGGTCTCCAACGTCTCTCGTCGTTATAGATCTCGGACGTTTCATGCACTCACACTCGTTACTATCCGATAAATGCATGGCATAACCATTAGCGTTAGAGTATAAATACCTCCATACGTCCTAGTGATATGTTAGGAAGCTTACGCCGATTACTTTAGAAATACTAAGACTTCATGTTTGTGGGTATCTTGGAGATAAATTAGTAGTTGAGGAATCAAAACTAATATTTGTGTCGTATAAAAAAAAAACTAAAGTTCATGCAGAGAACCAAATTGCTATCAACAGTTTTCTCGGAGAATTATATTCTGATTCATTCACCGTTCGCTGGTAGGAGCAAAGTAATTACCAGCGACAATATAGTGACGTAACAGGGCCATTTAAATATATTTATACACATACAAACTATGCAGCAAGATTTGCAGTAGTAATTAGGCAAGCAATACAACCTAAGAAGCCGCTACAACTAGAACCCATCGCAGATATACACAATCGCGTTGCAAAAGTACGATATTATTCATCACTACAAACAAAAATCTAAACACATGGGTATATGGGTGGCCAAGGAAATTGACTGTCATGTTGTATTCACCCATCAGGTTATGCATCGTCGAGAAAATTGAGACCTTTTACGTATAGAAAAGAATGGGGGAGAATTTGAAGACTTAGGCCGTTGCCGATATTGACTGCTGTTTCCATTTGTTGTTTTGCTGCATTGTTTATTCAAATTATCCTGTTGTGTTTTTCACTAATATCTTAAGTTTTCGATTCACTATGTTATAGTGTGAGCATAAATATAACATTGCATCTATTGTTCTCGTTAAAAATCACAATATTTACCTTTCTAAATTCTAAATTAAGCAGTTTGACAAATCCTTTCTAATAACACCAACACTGCTAAATTCCGCAAAACAAAATAATTTAAATTTATGAAAAAAAACTTTTACACATTTCTCAAGATATCTGCGGATAGGTAAACTCGTCTTTCTGGGATTAACTGTGGACAGATGTATGCTATATATGCACACACTGTGAACCTATTTAAAATATTGAGTTCCACGTTGTTCATAATTGGCATGCTGAGTAATACGTTTCCCTAGAGAGTCTGAAATTGTTTTACCATGGTAATGTTGAATCACGTTTAAGATATGCAGTTATGTTTTAGCGATCATGTGCATACTTTAACGATATTTTCATTATTCAGAAACTTGCTGCGGCCATAAAAGACGTTTCCTTACGAAGCAACTGGAGGCCTCCATCCGCGAAATAATTCTTGCGGTTAGCTCATTATATACCGGTGGTATACATATATGAAATAATTTCTACTCAATAATACAAGTAAATACAAGCGCATGAGATCGATAATACTATGATAGCGCGTCACAATAATTATTTTTCTGTTCCACCTCATCGGCCCAAATTTGATAAAAAAGTTAAGGTCTACAATGATTTGCCGGCTAATGTATCTTACTAAGCGAAACAAATTTAAGAGCATTTAAAAAAAATTCAGGTTCTATCTGTTGGAGGGGTTCTTTTACGGCATCAAAAATTTTAATTCTTAGCCGGTATTGAGTAATTAGTTTATTGTTTCGTAGTTATGAGTGCATTTCGTAATGTTTTCATAACTACAGAGGTTCCACCAGAACTTTTTAACTTCAAATGATAATGCCAATGTTTTCATTGAATTTGCGACAATAAATGCGCTATTAAATTTTTCTGAAAGAGTTAAATGCCAAAAAGATATTATTCTCTGTGATTCCAAATATAGAACTAAAAACTTTGTGCTACAAGCCTTAATATTAACTAAGATTGATCTAAAGCGAGGCAATATTAATGGGTATGATTATGAATGCTAATAGCTAAGCTAGTAAGCATCAAAGTAATCTTTCACTATCTTGGATCACCGAAGCTTCTTGAAATACAGTTGTCCTTCCGAATTGAAACGTCGTTTTTATCTGCAAGTATATGAATTTTATAATCCTTCCATATAACACAAGTTAAAGCTCACTACCAGTAAAAGATACACACACGAATACTGACAATATCATACAAGGACAGCTGCTTGGCAAACTAATTGAGTAATTTAAACAATTGCAAACTTATTTGATTTAATAGTTACTTATAAAATTGCCTCTAAGGTATTTAAGTACTCCACTATACTTAATTTGTATATCGCTGGTTATCCAGCTGATACTGATAATAATTTGCTTAAGAAAGTAGCCTTTATATCAGCTAGACAACAGTGCTTTTAATTCTCAAAGGTCCATCTTCAGTACAAAATTCATCATCTTCAGTACAAAACAGAGGCTTAAAAGTTATATAAAGAATATGTATGTATGTGCATCGATTTTTTCTGCCTGTAAACATACTTAAAAGAGGATACCCAAGTTCAGCTTAAGCCAAAAATCAATGGCAAATGGTGACGTGTAGAGCATCAATAGTTTTGTTATTATTATAGGTATGTATGTACATATATAAAATAGACTTTCATCGCTGAATATGATTTTAGAATAAAACTCGTCATCAATTGCGCTAGAGTCTAAGATTTAAGTACAGGAACATGGAAATATTAGAAACATCTGGACTAGTCTTTTCTCAAAAAAAAGTTATGGACTCAAAAATTATTTTCTTGGCAATTCATAGGATTGATAATGATTGACGATGTAACTAGCAAATGATATAATAGTTTTTGTTATAATATTGTAGGAAGTGTTATGACAATTTTAACAATTTATTTTACAGAACACTATTCTTTTTATTGTGTCTAAAAGAGGACCTTGTACAAATTCATTCAAAATGTGGTTATAATCGAATATTTAAAAAATCCTTTTCCAAACGGTTAGCACATAAATACCGCTCTTCAGTTAGATCCACGTACCATATCTTCTTTATACATATTGATGTTTAGTACGATATGCTTAATATACGACCAACATAGATGACGCAAAATGGCAGCTTTTCATGATTTCGCATAAAACGTTGATATTTATTTGTCTGTACGTTGAAGAATGTGTTTATTCTCCTTCGTAATTGATACTACGGCAAAGTTTAACTACTGCGCGCTTTGTTACGGAGAATTGTCCTCCCGAATTGCTGTGTAAAAGTTTCACGTTTAGTTTATTGTTTCGCTTTACAACGCTTTGACAGATTTATTTATCATTTCAGGACAAAGTCTGTCTTTGTGTTATTATTTATAACATTATAAACGTAAACCGTGTCTTTGATTTAGGTTGTGGGATCATTGCTCCTGTTTCATATAATAACAGTAGTTCTACTTTATGCTACGTTATTATAATACATACCTAGTGGGTAGCTATAAAAGGATCAATCATTTTTTTCCATTAATATAATTCAATTGTAAGTGATAGTGAATACAATTAGAATTACATTAATGTAGTTCTAATTATACTGTTAGACCAACCAAGCAATGTTATTCGGAATTGATTAAGCTTGTAACTAACTCTATCATAATCATGGATACTAAGATTATTACAAGAAAATATCGACATTATTTGTAGAATTTGTGGCCTGGTTGACAATCGACCTGGGTATGTACGAGGTTATTCTCTCTGTTATTTTAATTAATTTTGTCATTAAATCCTTCAAGTATTTAAATATTTTGGGTTTCATTTATTTTGTATCTATTCCCACTAAATACATAATAACAGAAACCTGAAATAAACTTTCTAAATATATGTATAAATCTAACTGACTGGCCAAGTAGCAAGTTTGACCACAAATGGGTTATTTTTTACCACATTGCAAGAGATGCGCTATGTATGTGCAGATTTTTAAAAATTCTACTCTTTATCTGTCACAATGGTCTATGCCAAATTTTCCTTGACGTTCATGTCGAAGTACATAAACAGCTTGCACTCTGCAATTGCTTCTATCGTATCTGCATTTATTATATCCGCAACATTCAACACATTTTGCAAAGTAATTTTTATCATATCTTTTCGATTTAATTGCACTAGTACTAATAGAATTATTACAATTGAAAGAAGTACTCGACCGTTTAATATAAAGATAATATAATTTATGGTGAATTATTCTTATTAGCAATAGCTATCTAAGTTTGACTTCTATACATAGTATCTCTAGTGTTCTGTTTTCTTAACTATTGAGACATTTTCTATTGGAGAATGCTATCTTTTCGAAAACATCTTCCTTAAAATCTGTTTCTCGCAACTTCTACGAAGTATTATTCGATATCCTGGTATCACAGTTCTTTAGACCAACAAAAACGACTAATCTTCTTGATCCTTAATAGAGTGTTGAAATATTATTGTCCCATCCCAGTTCTAGCAAAAGTTCTTTGGGCAACTTGTATTCCGGATCCATTAGCACGTGAATAGAACTCTTTAAAACAAATACATACGACGTGCTCACATGTCTCAATTCGGCCTTTGCTTGACAAAGGGCGACAAAAGTTGCCAAAGTGGGACAGACACATCGCGGTGGTTTACACGATAGTTTTCTTTGTATTGACATATTATTACAAGTTTGAGTTTGTGTATCATAATCTAAAGACCAAAACAGGTCAATTAAAATAATTAACGATCATACATAAGTGTTATGTATTGACCTCAGAAAAACATTTCCAAAACGACGATTGTTTCAACTTATATTCAAAAAAAAAACAACAAAACATTATCTTCTACCAAGCAAAGAAAGCTAGTTGCACAGATAGTTGATTGAAACGCCAAGAACGTTGCAATTTTGCCACAAGTTTATATTCATAACAATATTTTAGTCACTTCAAAATCTCTCTGTTCATACCCGAATTATATGCAGCATAAATGTCACTGAATTCAGGTTGCTTATTTTTTGTGTCTTACAGCATTTAAAATATCGTCTCTTTTTTTATACAAACTTTGCTACCTCATTGTACTCTTTAATTTAAAAGAACGCCGACAAGCATGTTTTATTAATTGCATTAGAGAGAATTAATATGAACTTTCAAGTAAATTTCATGATAAGAATACCTCCTTTACCTCCCTACCTATTTTTGTTTCGACACAAACTTGCCACCCCTTTAAGGGTTGAATGAAAGGAAACCGAAAAACATGTTTTATTAATTCTGGCAAAGAATATTAATATGGGTGGCACTCGATGTCTATTGAAAAGATGAAAACCGACTTCTAGAGATGAGTTTCAGAAAGTATATCATTCAAGCTTAACGACTCTCTAGATGTTTTATATTATCCTTTTTTTTTCGATCATTTTTTTTACATCGATACTTTTTCTCAGACGCCTTCTAGACAAGAAACTTTTCGGGTGCTGAACGACAACGCAAAATAGAAAATGATTTTCGGTCACCATGAAAAATTGGAAGTGTTTTCAAGTAGAAAAATTGTAGGAAAGCCTCAGCATGTGTCGCTAGCACCATGCATAATTCAGGTTAAGATAGCAAAGGTCGGAAGAACAACTAAAGCGGGAGACAAAAAGATGTGAATTGCTCTAAATCTATCGCCATTATACTGCTTGTCAGGGGCGGGGTCGACTGTATGTGTAATTCGAAACACTAGGAAATAGTGACTGAAGATTTGTTACTACTTTTTGGATTGATCTATCGTGAACAGCTACATAATGTATAAAGAGATGTTCAAATTAAGAAACCTAGGGTTGTGAATCAACTAATATTTCGCCTGAACTTAATGAATAAACTCATTGGCATCTTTTGTTCAAAAAAGAATAGGATATCACCCGCTGAAGAGATTTACTAAGAAAACAAATAACCGTAAGAAGGAAAACCAGGTTAGAAAATACTGTAACTATCGGAAAAGTTATACACTTCATGTGTTTAAAATGCAATGTAGCGCTGTGTGATGGCTGTTTTGTAAAATTTCATAACAAATAAACTGAGGAAGAGTAAAAAAACAAAGTTATTAATATTTAGTTTATTTATTTCGAGTTATTGAATGTGGAGTTTCGTTTTTGTTTCCGTTCTAGAATACATTTTTGTTTATTTTCCATATATGCGTTTTTCTAACATAAAAAACTTAATTGAAATATTTTAATATCCACTAATTATGGGTTACGACATGATAATCCCGGAGAACTATTCTTTGGGACAATAATGTCTCACCAACAATTTTAAGTTTGACACAGTTCCCAAAATACTGAACTTATTATAATAAACCTGAACCTATTTGTGAACGCCGCATAAAAAGTCGTGGCAATATTTTGAACACCGTCCTTTTTTCGTGCATAAAACGTATAAAAGAAGGAATCCTGTTTTCATTTATGACAGGTAGGACTGATTATTACCATCACATGTAATTACTTTAGTAAGTTGTTTATTCATCATCCAAGATTGAAAAATACGTTTGCTTGTCTAAAACAAGTTTCGCCTACATAATTATCTTACTCGTATCGATATCTAATGTTTCCTTCGTCTGTGTTCTATTCTCTTAGTATATTTTCCTAAAGATTCCTAGTATACAGAGCGATCTATTCCCAAACGGCTCATGAAATTTGTCCACTTCTCTGAACTTTAAACACATAACTCACATTATGTATATCTGGAATGTCTACCAGTTTAAAACGATTTGATAGTAACATTTCCGTTATTTCGAAAAGAACTTTTCGCCTGAAAACATGGTATTTCCCCAATTCATATTCAAATTTTCTAGCATAAATTCTCGTCGCATTTATGCGTATTCTTCGATGAAATCTATAATTTTTGCAGCTTTGAGGCATTCTAAACTGACTTGCTAGTTAGGGTTTAGTTCAGATCACGTTCAGATAGAACTGATAGACATAGAACATAGGATTTTTGACGTCTACTTATGTCAGTAACTGTCAATAGTACAAGTTATAATACAATGATGATATGCCATGTTGTATAGTGAATGGGCAACGAAAATTAGTACGTATGTATTATGTCACTTATCTGTCAACTGAGCGATATGACGTTTGTATTGTTACTTTATTTCACAATGAACATTGAGCATCAGTATAAGTATCGTTCTTATGAAGTGAATAGGAACCCATATCATTACTTAAAATCAACGCGATACTAATTTTTTCTGATGAAGCAATCATCCTTATTGTGGTTTTATTTAATTTTGATAATTCAACTGGCACATACAGATAGAATTGCTAACATAAGTCATTACTATAAGAATACCTCCGATGTTCTAATGGCTGTGTGCGAACAGGGTCATGGACAGAACTACCGTGTTTGTGGTGGTACTCTGATATATAATATGTGGCTTTTAACCTCTCAAAGTTGTAGGACTAATAGACATTTGGACCATTTACTAATTGGTGTCTTCGAAACCATATACGACAGGCAACGTGAAAGTAGTATGAAAGAGCATTTTTTACGAAAGTGGATTACCCATCAAAATTACGAATTTTCACAGAGCATAATAAGAAACGATATAGCATTGTTAAGACTTGAAGGTCGATACTACACTTACGTAAGGAAAGAAATTATGAAGCTACCTACTAAGGAACTATTTGATGTCAGTGGCATAGCAAGTAATAAAAGTAAACATTTTTGTAATTTTTTATTTTGGCCAATGGAGACGTTTAACTGGAGTACCCATCCGAGATTTATTTACTCAAGATCAGCTATGGTACAAATTATTCCAAGGAGTATATGTCGTAACATAGTCACAGATATAGTTATTGCAAGAGAACAATTTTGTGGAACATTCGCTGAGGATGAACCAGTACTTGAAGGACTATCGAGTGGACCATTATTATGTTTCAAAATACAATTTGCCATTTATACAGCGAAGTCTTTCGACCCGAATGGCAAATTGATACTAATATTTACTAGATTAGATTATTTCCAAAATTATATTGAAGGAATTACTCGCATATCACCGTACGTTGACACTTTCCCAGAAGTAGAAGAACGTGCTATGGAGGACAGTATTGATAATATAAATTTTAATGGAGTAACTCACACATTTTCCAGAAATGTGGTTTTATATTTTATGATCATTTCATTTATAAATAAGTACTTCTAAGTAAATCATCTGCGTTTTAATTTAGTTATAAGATCCAAATATCGTTTACTTTCATTTTCAATAGAGATCCGAACGATTATTGATACGTGGAGTATTCAGGTACTGAACTGAGGGTCATGGTATCAAATAATATAATATAGTATGTAGTATTTGTCACATGTTAATGTAATATAATTGTACGTGTACGCTATTGAATTCGTGTCTCGCTCTATCTGACAAAACGATAGATGTTAAAATAGCTATCAGCAAAAATTCCAAAGTTGAAATAATTTAATACGATGAATAAGATATTACTATTATGGTTAAAGCTGGAAAAATCGACACAAAAAACTCAAAAAACAGGATAATTACAGTGTCGCTGGAAGAAGCTCGATGGCTTTCAAATCGGAGTGAGTGCCTCCAAGACTGGGTTTTATCGTTCATACTTTGTCGTCCAAAACCACGCAGATGACCTGCTTTTTACAATGATGGACAAACACAAGAAACTTATCATTAACCTACTGCAAAATAACCTCAACAAGCCATGGAGCGATAGACACCTGGAATTATGTGGAATTACTGTTACTGCTTATTTGACAAATTTTCAGTTTGTTGTGTTGGTCTCGTAGTGCTCGTTCGAACGAGGACATCGCCGCTGTTGCCGACGACTTCAGAGAGAATCCACAAACATCAACGAGACGACGATGCACACAATTAGACATCAGCAGACGTTCGTTGCAACGAATTTTGGTGAAAGATTTGAAAATGTTCCCCTACAAAGTGAAAACTGTTCACGAATTGCTGCCTGCTGACATCGAACAAGGTTAACTTAGTGCCATACTCTGTTGAACTTGGTACAAGAAGAGGATGATTTCGTATTAAAAATCATAATGAGCGATGAAGCCCATTTCCACTTAAGTGGTTATGTTAACACATAGGACACAGAGAATCTACAGCAAATGCGCGAAGAGCCCTCAAAGTGACTATTTGGTGCGGCATTTGCAATGAAAAAGTGATTGGCCCTTATTTTTTTAAAGACGCCGATGACACCACCGTAACTGAAAATGGTGAGCGTTACAGGCAGATGCTAAACGAGATTCTTTGCCGCAAGTTGCTGCATTGGGTCTCGATTATTGTTGGTTTCAACAGGACGGAGCAACCGCTCACACAGCTCGGGTTTTTTAAATTTCGCGTTTACCACAGGAAACCACGAACAAGTCTTGAAAGCTAACATTGAAGAAGAAACCGCCAATTTGGAGCTAGATGTTTTACGAACAACAATTCAAAAGGCCGTAAAACGAGCGCAGTTTATGCATCAACTCGGGAGGTGGCCATTTAAGCGATATAATTTTTTCCAATTAATGTCAATCAATTTTACACTTTCAAATAAACTTTTTATTAATACAGAACTCTTTTTTTTGCAATTATACCAAAATGGCAGCCAATTCAAATTATGATATTGCTTTTGCGCCAAGTTGTAGTTCGTGCTTGAGGTTGTGTCGATCCGATATTGACGTAAATGTCATTGCAAATATGTCAAAATTCCGTCCTCAATTGTGGTAATAGTTCACTAACTAGCAGACAAAAAACATTACAAGAAATCATATTTTTATCAAATTTTGACAGTTGACAGTACAAACAGTTTTGATATACAGTATGTTGTGTTTAATAAATAAGCTTTGGGATTGTTACTTCATTAATCAGTGGCATCAAGATATGTAGGAGACCCATGAAATTACTGACTTTAGAGACAAATGTTTATTTTAAAATTTTCATGTTGTTTTGTCCCAACATCTTTCAGTATACCTTTCTACTTGATATATATATGTAATAATCATTCTATCTGCAATACTGCATACGAACGATAGTGCACGAGTGGTCTGAGACACCCTGTATATGTATATATCAAAATAAGGACAGCAAACTTAGTACGTATTCTAACAGATAACGATGTAATTACAGCGTAACTCGATCTAAAAAGTTAAACACTGATAACATTTACGTGCAGTTTTATCTCTTGGTCTTTCAACTAACTCCAGAAACGTTTTCTGTTTACAAATCTATGATCTCCTACAAAAATGAATCGTTTAGTTAAGTAACCAAATGAATGGTAATGGATCATTGAAAGAAGTAGAACATCTAACAATTTTAATCGTATTTTATTAACTTGTGAAATGCTTCAGTAAAAAACTGAGAAATCATGAGGATATCATAGAAGCAATTTGTATTTGATATGAATCATCTATTGAAACAAATTAGATCTAGAAACTGCCAAACGAATATATTAAATTACTGGTTTAAATTTTGTTGGAAATATAGTTTAATAACTATAATAACTGTTATATTGTAACAATAATAATAACTCCATTGGTAGCCGCAAAATAGCTTCTATGATATCACAAATAAAACAATTAATCATACTTAAAATCTATATATAATTTAGTAATACATATTTAAATATTTTCTACATTATGAATTAGATACTATTACATGAACTGCGAACAATACATACACGATTACCCACAATTTGTGTGCAGCAACACCGCTATTGACTATGTCCACCAAAGGTGGCATTACACTTGGAACTTCGTCAACTTCTTTATCCGAAAAAGTTAGATACGCCAACCTATCTTCGTCCCACATCGTTAGAATACCATAAAGTTGTCTTTGACATATTAATGGTGATCCATAAGTAAGAGTACACCCTTCGTTTTCAGTAAGAATAAGATTGTTTTTAAGAGTGATATTTTTTGGTACATATACTGATAATCCTGTGATCTCATCAGTCAGAATACAGTAGCATTCTTTGAAACGTTTAGCATTATATTTCATAATTAAATGGCTTTCAAGATCCTTCATTACATTTATGACTGCAAACGTATTATTTGAAGTAATAGAATTGACAATCTCTACAGTCTGATCCTCTATATTAATTAAATAAGGTTTTATATAACTATGGTACTGTTGAGTGTAGAGTGACACATTTAGGAGACTCACTAAAGAAGTGGGTGCAACAGCAGTTGTCCAGAATGTTTTACTATTAAGTAGATTTTTGAAACTATCCAACATAAAATTAAATGTAGCATATGACTTTATTTCGCTTGGGGTGACATTTTGTTTAGTTAATATATGTTCAAGCTCCTCCTGATATTCTGTTGCAATCGCTTTAATGGACAACTTTTCCATATGCTCCAAGGCAATACGCGTTATTATATCTACTATGTTTTGTTCCGATCTGTTCATTACAGCAAGTGCCTCATCAATTGATTCTTGCGTATAATTTCCGCTTGAAAATAATTTATATAAATTTTCTTCATCCTGTTCCATGAAATATTCTTGATATTTGAAGAAATCTATATTAAAATTGTTTGCAATTTTTTGCATATTTTGATATTTTTTATCAGGTACATACAGAATTAATTCATGTAAGAATGCGGTTGGCTGAATATCATTCTTCATTAACTTTGCAAAGTCTATATCCATTAGTTTTGGGCGGACAACAAGATGTCTGGATTGTAGCAAGTTGAGAACATCTTGTGTACTAAGCATAGAAAGAAATTGTTCTTGTATAAGTAGCTCAAAAGCTAGTTCAGAAATATTTTCTTCCGATATGTTGTAATGCAACGAGTATACTGGAATCTCATAATAATATGATGCAGTAGTCGTATCAAAATATTGCGTATTGTCTTCTAAGGATGTCGACGTTGTATTTTGTGTACGTACTTGACTGAAGGTCAGAGATCCAAGTATTAGAAATAGGGTCTTGTACAGCATCTGAAACAAAATAAAAGTTAATAAGAGTTGATGTGTTTAAAATAATTACTAAGTTTTATAATTCAAAATAGTTTGAGATAAGATTAAGACAAAGTGTAAATATTCGAGCAAATTATATGAATGTAAATATGTATGTAAGTTTTATGGTTTATTTGCAGGCAGATTAAGAGGTCATTTATTGTAATGGGACACGTGATCGGTTTATTCTAATCAAGGAGTGAACTATAGTAAAATATGTATGTCTAACGATGATGTAACGTTTACTGCGATAAGAATGCCAAGAATGACTAAATTCCTCTGACGTATGCATAGTTGTACAATATTAAACCAATTATACAGGGTGTTCACTACACCATAGTTTGTATTATATTTAGTAATGCTGAGGCAGTCAAACACTTTGAAAATTAATTAGAGCTCAATTTAAAATGCAAAGTAAGGCAAAGTAAGGTATGTATTGGTAATATTCATTCAAGACTTTTAGCATATTTGGATGTTGCTACAGATTTCACGCAATTCACAAGGGTTTCCTAAATGACAAAATTGAAAATGAACATAACTGTGCCAGGCGTATGGTGAACCAATTGAAATTTACAGCTACGGAAAATGTGTGGACACGAACAAAATCCATATTGTACCGACTTCTAAGCAAATTTGGATCCAAGAAAAACGATTGATCATTGTCCCTAATTATGGTTAACCTTTTGGGCTCAGTGGTAAAACAAGTTCACCATATGTTCATATATTTGTTTTAAATCTGTATAGAAGTACGAATGTGGTTTCCTCTATTAAGTACTTCGACCACGTCGAAGTAAAATCTGGGCATTCCTGGCATTCATAGATGAAAATCCTAAAATTTTCAGAAGTCTGGAAATCAATTGGGCAGCATTGCCTACACAATCCATTACTAATCTAGTCTAATCCATAGATATCTCTGATAAAGTACAAAGGTCGACACATGCCAAACAAAGTCAAAAAGTGGAAACATAAAGTATGGGTAAGGATGGATATGTTTGGTTATATTAATTAGTTTCAAATGTATCATCATTTTCTTTATTGAAAGAATTATAAAATGACAATTTATGCAAATGGAACAACAAAAAATCGAGGGCCACATGCCACCGAGTTTAGCAAGCAAGCAATTCAAGCGCGGTGAAACATGTTAACTGATAATGGTATATGTTGAAACCAGAAATTGTGGCCACGCATTATTTGACGTTTTATTGAGTACAATGTTATAAAGGTCTATATAATGTTGAAAGTGAAAAGTTTGCAAGTTGCTGTCGTGACTGGATTACTGTGACAAATATCGAAATTTTGATAAAAAAAAATTATGCCATTGCACCATAGCACCATAGCAGTCTTTCCGCCCATCTGATAACGAGGAGGTTACCGATGGAAAATCGTACTGGATACTCAAGCTGAATCTACTGTCACCGCTAGTAATGATGCAGATGACTACGATAGTAAAGATTATCTTATGTTATAAACTACAAAAGTCAGTTTAAAATAAATGACTGGACACCTCAGAATATTGGAAGCAATTTATCTGAATGGCAAGATAAATGAACTAGTCATAATAATCTGTCCTCGTTAATGAGGATTAGATAGTTCTGATGCTGACCATTAAATAGTATACGATGCTATATCAAGAAATATTGATAATAAATATACAAAAATTACATCAGTATTGGAAACTCTGCACTCTGAATCTACTTAACCATATTCAAAAATATCCCAGTGTGGACGAACCCATGATTTCATACATTGGCCGTGGTATGTAGTACTAAACAGTTTATTAGACCACAGAGGTGGGATTATTCGATGGGGTTACACATTCAGAATGGCTCTTACTAGAACGAGTAAGTACGTAGAATATTTTAAACTACATCGAGTAAATGTAGTTTTATCATTCCATTGATAAATTTATCACAAAAGGGGCAGTTTATTTCCTTATGGGGGAACATACCATATCATTATCTATGACAAAGAACTGCAGAAAATTGAAAAAACCTCAAAGGGAAACTTTGTATATGCCTTAGAAAAGCTTTGACGGTAAATTGCTGTACCTCAACCTAATTTAATTAACAGGCATAATTGGAATATGTTAGGGGTAGATACATAGAGCTGATGGGAATGCTAGTGTGTAAGCATCAAAGGACTTTGGACTGGTTTTTTCAACTAATGGTCCATTGCTCGAATATGACGGCACCTTTATCGTCAGTGGAAAATTGAACCAATATAATAGATAAATATAACATATAAAATTCCTAGAGAGAAAGTATACGATATAGCGCTCACGAGAATGACATTTTTCGGTGTTGTGGTAGAAATCATCTTATTATATGTTAGCAAAACCAAATAGTATGTTGAATGTGCCACAAAAAGGTTAAGCAAAGTTTGTTTTGTGTCAGCTTGTGGTTTACAGTTTATTATTTATTCTTTACTTCTAAATATTTCTATATCCGAAATATATTTTCTTCTATTATTGCATCTTATTGTGCCAGAGTCATTTATAAGCTACGGTTAAGTTAATATTTGGAATAAAACAAATAGTTCCGAGCAAATATTGTTTAGAGAGATTTCAAGTTCAGATGAAATAATGACGAACTTTCTTCTGGGAAATATTAATTCGGAAATATACCGGTTAAAACTGAAAATGAATACAGAAATGATACAACAATTATTCGTTTCATTTTACGTTCTGTGTAAAACCATTAAATACAAAATCATTTATTAAATTTATTGCTTGATTTATTCAATTGTTGTAGTTATAACAGTTTCTATATTTACTTTTGTATTATCCTTTCTTGGATTAATTATTTCTGTTTATTTAGCTGATTTCATTAAAATACAATTTAAACATGACAGCTCTTTCGCTGTTTGAAAATCCCGACAAAACTGTAATACCTAGTTGTTTTCGTGCACATAGTAATGAATCGAATCTAGTTTATATATGTATGTCTAGTAAGCAAGATGATAAATTTAACACGTATATGACAAATATTTATGAAGGATTATAAATGTAATTTTTTTCTATAATTATGTACCTAGCGTATTTTGCTATAATCTTCTCCACAGTGTCTATAACTTAATATACATATGTACATATGTAAGCAGCGAGCGAGAAGAAATCTACTACCTCATGTTTATACAGAGATTAAATTCCAGACCAAATGTACCCGCTAATTTAGCAAATCTGAACAAAGCAGCCTGAAGATATTCCTTTTTTGTAATAGCTAATTTGTTGTGAAGTTAATTAGTGAATTTATATAAATATGTAACTGAGCGTTGCTCTTCTTAATACTAAAAGTCCTTAACCTGAAGCTACCCATTATACAGTTTGATTTATTTAGTGGGTTTTTATGTGCGTGTAGAAGTGAAACTGTTAGATTATGTGAATAAGGATTTACGTCAACTATAAAATTATGTTCATTTTTCACTAAACACAACTTTTCAAGTAGAAAAATACTTTCTTGTGATTATATCAATATGCCCTGCAAGTCCTCAGATATTTTCATGTGGTTGCTGTGCCACTAATTATGTGCAGGGTAGTATATATGTATGTAAGTATTTATATTTGTTAGTGCAGAAGATATAGTCATCGATTCTGTATTATGCAAGTTTCGTAGCAAGCACTCACGGAAGTATTTCAACTAACAAGCAGTCACGAAACTCGAGACTTGCATTGAAGCTAAGTTTCCCGCTGAAAGTTAACCATTGCATGTTCGCTGAAAAGTTTAATCGCTAAAAGTAAGTCTTGCAATTTCTACGTACTAACGGATATGCAGTTCAAGTTTCCGTCTAATCGAAAACCTCACTTTAGCACAGAGAAGTGAATCATATTGTATGTCTAAATATATGCAAACGGTTTTTACATGTACAACGTGATCTAAACAATCGTTGAAGAAACGTTATCTACAATATGTACAAATACATACATATTTACGATGTTAACGTTCTGAATGAGTTGACCACTTATTGTACCTAATAGTTAAAAATAAAGACTTCTAGTTTTGCTGATAGAAATAAATCCTTGCACGACGCTTATGATTTTCACATCACAATTGTTATAAGACTAAAGCTGAGACGTCATAGAGTATGATGTATTGTATATAAGTTTTCAGATACCCAATAGATGATACTTATCGTCATGACAATAAGAAAACCTTCCGTGTTTGTGAGTTTATATTGTATGGTTTCCGAACTGGTAGTGCAATATTATAGGTGCAAATCCTTTAGATCTATTGACCTAAGGAAATGAGAGAGAAATCGTTGAAGCAAAAGCGCTCACTAAACAAAAGTGACAATAACACTGGCAAAATGACATGCGTTAGACAGCACAGAGACAACAATGCTGATTGAAAATCACCTGATAGAAAAATCACTGTGTTTCGTTAAAAGGGTACTGAATCGAAAGTGTGAAGTTGTCGCAGCAGTGGTATCCAAGTGAGACTAACTATGGGGTTACGTCCTGAGATAGACTGAACCATGATATAACAATGAATGTCTTACCAGATACTGTTAGTTGAGTAGGTTCGAGTCCCAAATTTCAAGGTTGGTGAATCTCGTTTCTTATACCACGTAAGGAAGTGCTTTCACTCGGAAGAAAACCACTGTTAATGTGGTTTTTGGTTTCAGAATATATGATAAAGCATTATGAAAGCTATATTGTAAAAGGTATGCTGGACAAACATGGCTACCATCATCAAGGAAACTGGGTTCTGAATAGTTCAGTACCAAACCTTCAAGAAGCACCAACGAACAAAATTAATGGGAGATCATTGATAAGGATACCAAATAAATAAAGATGATTCCAAGAAATTTATGAAATTTTATTGACGAATTAGGGATGCTACTGGAGACAGTTTAAATATTTATGAATAACATTATACTTGCCAATGAATCAATGTTTTGCTTCAACGCATGGTTAAAGGAGTTGCAGTATATAGACTAATAGATGACTTCAAAATTAATTTATTTTCTAATTAGATCAACTAGCATTGTCAGGAACCTACCAGCTACATGGTACTTTTTGAAGTATATCCGCAGAGAGGAACAGATTAGAAACCACGATTTGAGAGACCTTCACAGTTAATAGTTCTTCACCGTCTATATTTCTTTGTAATACTTAAAATTAGTTAGAAATGACTGACTAGAAACGCCAGTAAAGAGTGCCATAATTTCTTCTTTGAATCTAGAATCCATCACTCGTTTAACCACCAGTTTATGATGCCATCATTTTAGTATTAAATCAGAGCAAATATTTTATCATAAAATCGTTAGTCAAATGCCACGAGTTCGTCTATGGATGAATTCAACAAAATAATATCTAACAGGAAGATATAAATACGAGTTTACATATTTCGTATAATAGCCGAAACTGTTATAACTTTATATCCTTGTTTCATCTATTTCAGTTGTAACCCAATTTTTCTCAATAAAATGTGTAATACAGTAAACTTATTTAAAAGTACAATTTCCAGACGCTTACTTAAATGAGGTTTGCTACTAATTTCACAGGCCGACGAGTCCTAATCTCATTATTAATCTTCTCTCTAATTTCATGAGATGGTCTTAATATCGAATGAGATGTATAAATCTTGGGTTAAATGTAATTCTTTAATACAGTACCAATGTCTGTCCGAATGCCAATTTATTAATTTTGGTGTAATCGAAGCTAATTAGCAAAAGTTGTTTCTGAAATGTTTTGGCATTGTAGATATCGCGTTATGTAATATCAAAATATCAATCATTGGGTTACTGATAGTAGGCCACGTGGTAACTATAGAAATCTTACAAAAGGCAAATGTTCGTGGAGGATGAGCAGCTTCTTGCTTGTTGTATCATCTGGTATGTGTAAATTTCTTTGTGTGGCTTTCCTACAACATTATTTTGCCGTAGATAATGCTGTTAATTTTTGCCCAAAAGCAAATGGTAGTTTGAGCGAATACTGCCGCAAATCGTCCAGGAAAAGATCTAAACTTACACATAATGTGCTGCCATCGCCGCTGGTTAGTTTTTTTACTACTACGACTACCCGACGTTTGCTTTTACTTGTTTTACTTTTAAAAGTTTTCAGCTGTACCGTCATTAAGTGATGAATAACGAAATTCTGTTATTAAATTGGAATTGCTCTTCTTGGTGTACATCAGATTAGAGTAAACGAAAATTAAAACTAATTCCAATCTGATGTATTAAAAAGTACATGATAATAGTTAACGTACTTTCTTTATATTTCTGCAAGCATATCGCAGAGATACTGAATGTGATATCCGGAAATGTTGTTCCCTACTACGTAATACGAAAATTATTATTATTAAAGTTACACTTTTAATAATTTCCTGTTACTAGACATTATACTGACAGGATTGGTAATACGGATACTTTCAAAATTACGTAGAGTGCAGGTTTACATACATAGTATACATACATATATTTAATTTAAAACAGGAAAGCGTTTAGCACGAACAAATTTATAAATGTCTGTTGAAATACTATATACTTAATTTAATCATTGCTTATTACGCTTTAAAAGATATGTTCGACAATATTTGAATAATTAAACACAGAGGCTTGATTGCACGGTTATTATTGCGCTTAACTAGAACACAATGTTTCGATTTTGAATGGAGTATACCGAATTACCGACAAACACATATCAATAAGAAATTAGATACAAAACTCACCATGAATAATTTAACAGTAACTATTTCAAAAGACACAATCTTACTAGTGAAGTGATAATGGTGGAAGATATTCGATTATGTAAGTTTTTATTACTCTTATCACAAGGTAAATCAAGTTGCGCATAAAAAGTACTATTTGATATCGTGTAATGCTATGGCCAAAATATATGAATAGATTTAAGCATGACTTTTAATTTTCTTCAATTATTCACGTCAAATTTGAATAAAGCGATTAATTCTGTAGCTTAATTAATAATACGATTAGAAAATAAAGATTAATGATGCACCTTTTTTCTGAACAACAAAATAGAAATTCAAACACGCCGGCAAATCAGGTTCAAAGATAGCAATAAGAAGGTGACCAACATGAAATAAATATATATGTTTTGTTAAATCTGGAGATAGTAAAAATTCAATTTAAATTTAATTATGTACAGGAGTAAGAGCATTCTAGTGTTTAAGATGCTAAGTCGACGAAATCGGGTTTGTTTCCTTTAGAAAACACAAAGAAGAAAGAATTATACATAAGAAAGTATTTGGATCCGTGAATATATTTTACATTTTGTACTTTCTTTAGAGATTTATTTGGCAGAGGATTTACTGAAATCTGCTTTGCTTTCTTGCCTCGGCTTGACGGTTTTAGTCCGAATAAAATCAATATATATTTCCCTTTATATTTACGAGCTGGTAAGAGCACAATCGAATTTATTACACGTACTTGAAAAATTAATTTTGCATAACGCATGATGAGACGGAGAAAAGTTTCTTTCATGTTCGCTTATGTTGGTTTTGTCCTTACATATTTTATTTATGTAAAATTGGAATGCCATTTACGTCTACATAAATTTTTAGTATTGTAATTTATTAATTTTAATATTTTCTTTGCCATAGTTTTGTTTCTCACGAATTTACACTATATTTGTACCTAATTTTCTAGTTCCTCTACAAACATTTTACAGCAGCATGACTTGGGAATTATCTAGAATTGTATTCCTGAACGTAGAAAAAACAGTAGAGACATTATTTTGTCACAACCGCGCAACAAATACAATGTAATTTAGATTTATCAGTAACTAGACTTCTACAACAAATTTTATCCGACAGTAAACCTTTCCGGGGGCAAAAAAAAGGTTTTACGAGACATACAAATACGCAAAACTGAAATTTTCACGAGATCATATATGTAAGAGGGGATCATGAGCTGAACAATGTCACGTTATCTGTCCAGACGAAATTTAACTTGGACGGGCCTTCAAATATTATTGGCACGATTTGCAGAAAAACACTGAAATTGCAACGAACCGAAATTTTGGTGGCGGTAGTATAATGGCTTAAGCGGCTTTTATCTGTTACAATAAAACTCCTGTATGTTTTATTTTTAGACAAATGGATTCTAATTCTTATATTGAAGTTCTAAATATGATTCTGACAGACTACAATGAATAATTACCGGCGCAAGACTGGATATTTCAGCAAGACAAAGCAGCTATCTATACGGCTTAACAGTTCTGTTAAAATTCAACTGTTTCGAAGAAATTTACAATTTTGCTTAAAAATTTGCTATTAATATTGCAAAGTCCTTAGAAGCATAAGGTACCAAACTTCGGCAAACGAAAGTAATGGGTCATAGATACTGAGAACTGTCATAACTTTCAACAAAGTTTATACAGGGTGTGCAGTAATTAGCAACCAATTCAGATATCTTCAAACATTAAAAATTCTTTTTTTTCAAATGGCACATGGAATACACAATTCATGAAAAAGTACAAATTATAAAGTGGTTTTATTATTTATCATAGTATTTGACATAAACACTGTCATACAAGTCGACAATACTAAAATGGATACATTTAATTTTATCTCCGTCTACCTTCTCCTATCAATAGGCTATCGCAGTTCAAGTTGTTTTCCTGTATAGATATACAGGGTTCGGCATAACAATATTACCATTTTTAAAAACGAGTCGATGGCCGCAGTTGTTAGGCGGCTGACTATTGTTGTGAGAGGACGATAGGTGCCGGGGTTCAATTCTTTGGAGGGACGGTGACATTTTTTCAGAGAGTTTAATCCCGGATCGACTTGCCATTCGCTGTTGGGAGCAAAGTGATTAACAGCGCGGCATCATAAAAGGCGATATGATGCTGTCACAAAGCCATTTAAACACAACTTACACACACTAAACTACACCGCAAGAGTTGCAGTGATAGCCAGACAAGTAATACAGCTTACGGAGTCACTGCAACTAAGCACCCACCACACATCAAAAAAAAAAAAAACTAAATATATTATGTACCGATAGGTTTAACAGAGTTGTTAAATCGCTTATTGTGGATACAGACTTCGACTGAATATGGCCCGGATTTTTAAAGTTGTTTTGAATACAGGATATAATACTAATTACTAAGATTAGAAAGAACTATAATTTTTTATGTATACCTATTTTATTTATTAATTTTATATGAATATACCTCTTGAACTTTAGCTCTTTTGAGTTTGAGCAGACATTTTGCTGAGTGCATCTTGGTTATGTAAACCAATTGTACATCAAAGTAGTTATCTTTCAATTTCTGAAATATTTCCACTTATAGGTCAATAAAACAACAATTAATTAAATACCAATTTATTCCAAAGCATCTAAGTGGAAATATTTCAGGAATTGAAAGATAAGTACGTAAAGTTCACAAAAGTGATATGTTCATCAAAGTAGTATGACGTGATTATGCTAACTCAACAGGCGATGTGTAGATGGCGTTTAGCATGTTTAGAGGGTTACAATGTGCGAGTCCACTCCAGTACATGCTCAAATCAAAGATTTTTCGTTTTTATCCTAATAAAAATTGATATAGTGTCAGTATTATATTATATGAGAATTTATTTTCTTATGTTTATCATACATGTTACATACATTTATATGAAAATTAAGTTTATTCCCACTCGTTCCGCTAACACGAAATAACATTTAATAAAAAAATACTGCGCACGTTAATGAGTACTGACGTGCCTACCCTAGTGTAGTCATCTCGTGTATGTGTATAATACATATACTACACACATTGCAACGACAATGGCGTCTTAATTTGAGGTAATTGAATTTCTTCAGTGTAAAATATGACAGTATACATTTCTTTATTTTATATATATATATAACATATGGATGCTCCATCTGGTTTCGAATTAACTACACATTTTGCACTGGAGATTCTATATTTAGTAAATAAGGACTTTGCTTCAAAGCGTATTTAATTACACTGGCGGAGTAGAAAAATGAAATTAGCTCTAAGGCGAAACTTTTTTATTTATTAAATGGAAAAACTGCACTGAAAAAATCGTATTTAATTAAACTGAATTCACAGTCGCTAAAGCTCGTGTGCGTTAGCGACTGTAAATCATTAATGTGGGAATGTGCTACAAACATCTTTCGATTTTTTGACATTTTCTGCATAAACTGTGTTTCTTACTATCAAATAAATTTATGCACCTCTATCTATTTTTTATGTGTTATCACTATCATTATCAGCTATTAACAACTTCGATAGACGGACATGAAATGAAAGATAATGCTGAAGGGTATTATGAATTGCTATCTTGATAAGAGGTTAATACAGTACAAAGACGCAGCTGACATCAGTTTAACGATAAACTTCAACATTTTCAATACTTAATGAATGATTGTGCTTCCCACTGGCATTATTTTAAAGCATGTCGCCCTCACAAATAAACATTATCATAATACATAAATAATTATTATGGCAACCTTAGACTAGAATAATGTCTAATTAAAAAAATAATTATTTGTAAAATTTGCCAGTTTAACGGTATTCACCTTGGTAGTACCCATTTGCGAATGCATTTCAAAGATTGGATCATCAAGGATTGGACTTCGTGAAACAGGCACATTTGTTTCCAATCAACGTGATGCAGACATCGTTGTACGATTTAGGTTGAAGACGGCATTTTTGTTTATCAGGATCCTATTTACAATCGTAGACAAATAGCCCAGGAAATCACTATATTATGTAAAACAGCAGCGTTTTCATTGTTAGGGAAAGCCTTTTAACAATACAATTTTAAACAGTATTCAATCAAGATCAAAATACTTTATTGCTTATCTTATGAATGCAGGTTCATCAGATATAACTTCTTCAACAGTCGCAATTTCCATTCTTGAGGGTATGAAAGATCTATTCAAAAATTTGGATAACAAAAAAATTTCTCTAAATGTTTGGCCAGGTAACTTGAATACGTAAACGTTTAGGAGGAAGTATTAGATAATGTTCGACAAAATATCAGAACCAGTTATGCACCATACTGCACCTGCTGATAATGCCAGAATTATAATAGTTTCCAGATAGGTGGATCAGGGAAAATGGGCCAATATTATACCCTGCAAGGTTACTAGACATATATATTTTTTTGAAGTCTTTAGTTGAATTTTCTTGAAGGAAAATGTTTACACAACACCTCCGATCAATGTGCAGGAAATAATAAATAGAATTAAGACCACAGTATAATTAATTATCCCCGGTATGTTGCATTCTAGATCTAAATCCATAAAAGGTACAGCTTTGTTTTCAAACCAATGCCTACAAGTTTCAGCATTTACGTTAGTTATCATTATTTAAAAAAATGTTATTTTCATTTATTAAACAAAACTCGCATCATTTCTACTAATTTATTGGTTTTATACAATGCTACCAAACGTATACATCTTTTCAGCGATTCGCATAGCTGTTTAATGAAAATATGACATTTCTGTGTTAGGATTGTCGACTCAGAATTAATCATAATGATGAATTTCAGTGTGCTTGATTAAAATATTTTACTGTAGAAAGATCACATTTATCAGCATCATAAATTAAAATAATTTCTAACTTTTCAACAATATGATATAATGAGGGGTACCTACACCATTTGTACAGCACCACAGTGCAGGTAAAATTGAAGAAATGGAAATAAAGAGATATTAACCATTTTATAAACAAACGCCAAAAACTTGGAGACTCATGGGCATATAGCTGTAAATGGCACGAGCATGAGACGCATATTACAGCGTATACCCTATAATACACAGATGGGTTTTATTTTTTAGTTTATTTTACCTTTAGAAAGATTTTGAGGTTGGTCATTTTCATAAAATCGCATTGTACGTACTAGCACGATTTATGCTTCCAATATTGTTTATATTTAAAATACTGAACGTATGGAAAAATATAACACTAAATTTTTAAGACATTCGAGCTATTTTTGTCGAAATATTTCGATAAGCCTTTGATGGTTCCATCAAATCATCGTATTGATGATTTTTGCGCAAATATTTCATGTGATTTATTAATCATGCATATATCTTTCGCTCGAAACAATTTATTTTAAACAGTAATAAATATTTCACTAATATCGTTAAGCGGACGGATCTGAATGTTTCCTTTTATAACACAACTAGTTATAGCCCTCCTACGTCAAAACATAAACAAACATTTAATCTAATGAATTTTAACTAATGATTGTGAAAACAAGACTATACAGTCAATATTAAAGGTTAACACGCTTTCGTGTTTCAGTTTTAGTAACTTTATATTGAAATATTTTAATTCCATCGCATATTTTATTTTATTGATAATGCCTCCTATTTTAATTCATGCAGTGTCATTTCTACAACAATTTTGAATGTGGCCGGGGAGGTGATACCTCTGATGTAGTCAAACATTTTGGTGAAAGCTTTGTTTTAGGAGAGGAGTTACGTTGTAATCGTGTTACTCAGCCGCTAGCCCCGGTATCACTCTCCTTCTTTCTAGTCCTTAACAGAGGCCAGCTGGTACTTTTTACCAACGTTACAACTACAACTATAGATCCACAACAAATCTCTGATAATTGCGGTAGTAGTGAAATTAATTATGAAATCGAACACCAATCTTGCAGCCATATTGAACTGTAAACATCTTCTTCTGAGATGCAGGCGAAAAAGACTATTACTGAATTACATCCTAAAGAGATCCAAGAAAATTAGTTAGTACTTAATTCTTCTGTACTTCGTAGAAAATTCTTTGATGAAGTAAAAAATTTTGGCGAATGCTTAAATTTTTTAATAAAGGAGTTATTTAGCTGCTATCCCCAGTATACTGCCCTCCTCCTCGTTCCCTAACTGAGGCCAGCTGCTACTTTTTATCAATTTTTCAATTTGGTTTATAAGCAATAGGTTTCGTATATTCCAAGTATGTATTAACACGTTTACCTTTTTTCCTTATCGCTTCCTTCCTTGTTTTGACCTCTGTTATCTTGTCTATTATTTGTGCAGGTCTCATTAATTCAAAAGCTGTCTCTTTTCAATATTTTAAGCCGTCTAAAAAGTTCTCAAAGTCATCGTTCCCTTTATCCGCATCTGAATTAATTCCGTCTTCGCAAGAATCATCAGTGTCAAATCTTTCTTTTTGATGAAGTTAGTGAATGTTTCACTTTCAGCAGTTCTCAGTTTAGATTTTCCTGTTTTATTGAATCACCTAGAGGCTTGTTTAGAGAAACGTTTGGCACCGTGGCAAGCTTTTTGTACTAAGGGCTATTGCGAGTACAACGATATGCATTTAAATGTTCTTTAAATCTATTAAATGCAACTCAACTATAAAACACAAAATTTGCCCGATTGTCTATTAACTTGGTTATTATCCACCGAACTCTATTAAGTTGGAATGATAATATTGTTTGGAAAAACTTTCTTTGTCGGTAATACTGTCATGTTCAACACGACAACGTGTAAAATATGTCGGTCATCAATAACTATGCACATTGTAACAGCAAACGCGATGCGTTAGTAATCCATGGCATATTTTCTGTTTTCTGACGCTCATGCTTTTGGTATTTGCGTAAATGAATAATGGTATCCTGAATAGTTGAAGTTATTTGAAAACTTTTTTGTAACGTTTAAAATCCAATATTTAGCAACAGAAAATATGGTCTATGTTTGCTTTACGATGATACTCGGGACAGATTTTTAGTATATAATGACATATTCAGGTTTGAACTTTCCAACTTGTTCTAAAAATAAGTTCTCTAATGACTAATATTAGCAACAGAGCTTTTTTTGTGTGAAGGATTTTGTGATTATAATATTTCCTTCAAACTAAACTTCTGAGAGTTTGTTAATATTTTCCATTATGTTATTTATATCAAATTTATTTAATAAAAACAAATCGAAGCATTACCGTAGCGCGACATCTATCACACATTTTCTGAAATTGTAATAAGAGAACAGATAGGAAACGTCCACTACATCGGTAGGTATCTAATACAATTTTACAAAATTCTCCTTCACCATGTCCACCTATTACTAGAGTGATGAATTAGAATAATATGTACTTAATAATACAGTTAATTAAGATATCAATGTTTAGACTGTGGGTGGAATATAAGTCAATAATTACGACATCGTTTTATACTGATAATGAAGAAGATAACACTTACGTTTAATATTTTCCATTATGGTACATTGTTTTCACAGAAATGTTGACGTAGATTTCCCTATAATTAGGTTACTACTGAAATAAAATAAACATGTGCATTGTTTGCGATAATTTATTTTGCTAAACGCCGCTAATGTTCTACTTGCATATAATACTATTAAGTTATTAAGTACTTATAACAGACAACAACAAATACAAAAGTTAGGAATTATTTTGGTCCTTCTCAGCTTCATTAATTCCATTGTCCTCTTAAGGTGAATTTAAATGATCAGATGAAGAATTATCAGCCAAAGAGTGCTCAACTGATGAATTCCCATCAGATAAACCATCAGATGCTGAATTATCAATTGATGAATTTTCTGGAGAAGAATGATCAGATTCTCTATTATCTTCAGAATCTTCGTTAGTATTTGAATCGCCTTCCTGTGCAACTACTTCGCCAGATGATGGATGATTGTTAGATTGTTGTTCCTGTTCAGACGTGGATGTAGAAGCTACGTCAGAATCTTGTCCAGAATTAGATTCTGATTCTTCGGTATTTTCCTGAGAATTGGAAATTGGCTCCTCGTTAGGTTGTTCTACACTGGAAGTTTCTTCTTCGGTATTTTGTTGTGAATTAGCGGCTGCGTCTTCAGTGTTTTGTTCGGAATTGGACGTTGGTACTTCCGAATTAGCGGAATCGTTATTGTCGGTAGATTCTGAATTATCTTCATCGGCGCCATGGCTACCAGATTCATCATTTGAATTCTCATTGCTACCGCCACTGTTAGGTAAATTTACATTATCATCAGATTGTTCACTATCAGCACTTGATTCCTCTTGCGGTTCTGCGCTATCAGATTCACCCGTATCGTTAGTAGATGATTCGCGATCTTCCGATTCATTTTGATCCTCAGCAACGTTTCCATTTCCAGATTCGTTTTGATCTTCCGGCACGCTTTGATCTACAGACGAATTATTATTAGATTCTTCACCAGATTCGACAGCATCACTGGCGGATTCAGTACTAGCCTCTGACTCTCCACTGCCATCTGTTACAGCATCCGAACTGTTTTCGCCAGATACTTCTTCATCAGCTGAGCTGTTTTCGCTTTCTTCTGTGGTGTCGTTATTTGATTCACCCGGGCATGGTTCTGCTTCATCCTTTACACCACAATCAAAATACTTGCATGGATTGAAATTTGCATGAATACTTTCAAAGAAATCTTTAATGGCTTGGATAGCTTCAGGTTTGTTATGTATTGGTGGAAGTACTGGTAATAACGGTTTCTCGGTATTCTCTTGCTGTTTTTGTTGGACATAATCAAATATTATGCTATTGAAGTTATTTACTGAAGCTAATCCATATAGTTTCTGACCACAGATGAGAGGACTTCCTTTTTTGAATGGTGTATTAAAGAATTTTGGCACAGTTAACTGATCATCAACAACATCCGCATTAATATTTTGAACTGATAATTGATCTCCATAAACACTAATATACTGACAATATTGGCTTGAAACATCTGCGTCATCACTAGCTTCAATAATAAAGCTTGGAAGCAATCCAATGATTTTAATTCTTATCACGTTATCAATTTCATCATTTTTGATATTCTTTGAAAGAATGGTGTATGGAATGCCACTACCTTGTACAATTTTTGCGGTTAAACTGACATATGGTTCCAAATTTAAATATTTGAGTACGATGCTATCATCGTTGGTTACCAATTCATCATTGGAAACTGCTACAGCCAGTGACTTACTTTGAGTAAAAAGATTGTAACAATTCTTAAACGACTTGCTCTCCTTGTAATTGCTGACAGAAAGTCCTAATGCTTGTAGAAAATTTTTTAAATTATCCTTCGTTAATCCTTTTTCGATAAGAACGGAAGCTACTTGGTTATTAATGAAATTGGCTAGGACATCTGTATCCAATTTTTTCAGTCCGAGCGCGCTAAAAAAAGCTCCTTTAATGTGATGCGTCCTTCGACGAGATTTCCAATCTCTACCAAGTTGTAATAGGAAAAGTTACCATTTTGTAGAGCATTAAATATATCTTCCTCACTTCCGAAAGTATATGCTACAGAAAATTCTTCGGCAATACCCAAAATTCGTAATGCTTCCAATAATTCCGCAGGTCGGTCTTTAAAATACGTTTTATAAACACTCTTATATATCTTCTCAAATGAAATGCCAACTTCTTTCAATTTAGAATAGCTCAATTCCGATATAAGGTTATTCAAATCATCATCATCATGAGATAAATTTAATTCTTTGTATGCATTACTAAAATCTGTTATTTCTAATTTTTTAATTGGTATCGCTTTTATTAAGTCAGTTAATCCAATATCACAATGTAGCAATTTGTCACTTTCCGATCCAGCTGTTGCTAAGAATGAATCGACTATGTAATCGTTTATTTTTTCTTCTTTAAATGCTAATTCCAAATTGTAAATGTACGGATGCGATGGAGCAAACTTGATCTTCTTCGCCTCACAACTAATGGTGACTGCCAAGATCACAAATAAAAATACTTTGGGCAACATTTTAATTTCCTAAAATAGATTTTTTTTAGAACAAGAGATGTATATTAAAAGATATGCATACTTACCAAGATTGTAGTAGAAATTGCACTTGCTCTTCAAGCTAGCTACTATCGCACTGACCTTACAAGCAAATTTTGCACGTTATTATAGCGCAACTTCACGTGCGACATGGAAAACTTTAGTGATTATGGATATTTATGATATTTTCCTAGATAAAGTTATGTTGAATAGGAAAATGTTTTTGTTTTCATATTATAAACGATTTTTTAGATAAATTCGCAAAATTATTCCTTCTAACAGAGATGGGCTTAGTATCTTTTAATAAATTTTATTTTAGTCAGTAGCCAGTTGTTTTTTGTGCTTCCTAGTCATTGAGTTATTCTTGAAACTGGTATGAAGATTGTTTAGCAACATATTCTAGTATATTTTTGTAGTTTCTAAAAGACCTGCTCTCGAAATCCGTGATACAAACAAGTATTGCGTGGTTTCTACTATTAAAAGCAGCGGTGAGGGGATAGGAAAAGAAGTAAAATTTAGGAAATAGCAGTATTGTATAGATATCATCATATTAAATTTCTAACTACCTCTAGCAAATATCTACGTTATTGTACTCGCAATAAGTAAATATTTTTATTAAAAATGTTTTGATTAATGAATTTTAAGAAATATGCAGAAATATCCATATTATCGTTTGGACACTTAATGGAGCTTACCGCAACTCAGACATTGTCTTGATGGTCAGCATTCTGCACCATTGCAAAACTGAACAATTCCGTTCATAGAACTCGGAGTAATTGCATTATTGTGGTGTAAATTTGAGCATAAAAGATTAAAAGAGGAGCAAACATCGCCTTTCTAAACTAGTATTAAAACTGAAAGTCTGATCTGAACGAGAAAATATTTACTAAAAAGCAAAAATATGCCACAATAATAGGGTGCAAACTTGAAGTTTACACTTCCCCAATATGGTCGCCAATCTTGCTACAGGGTTGCTGATTTTTTTTACTTATTTTCGAGAACTTGTAAAAGTATCTACGCGAGTGTATTTAGAATCTGCTTCTTATATACTCCTTATTTAGAGCAAGATTGTGGACTAGGACATAAAACAAAACCGACCAAAATATGGCCGTTAAATCAGTTTGGTACATTAGACTTCGGATTGCGTATCAGCTAGGAAAGCTATCGTAAGAAACCTAATCCAAATTGGTAATCTTTAAAATGAGGCAATATTGAAGCTGTAGCAAACAGACCAATGGAAAAACTGTGGTAACTTGCTTAGTGATTACCTCCAATTGCGATATTTTAGCCGCAGCTTCGATATTACTTCAGCTTAAATATTAGCAATATGGATGACGCTCCTTACAAAATATACTTTTGTAAATAACCGGGTCCAAAAAAATGGCGTATATCTGTGCTTTTTACTACTACAATGGAAAATTAATTTACTACTATTTTATTACAGCGTTTGATAAGGAAATCTCTTTTTGTAGTTTTATAGATCTTTTACTACAATATGAATAGTGTTTGAAGATTTGATCTGTGATCTACCAGAACAAGATCAATGAGTCAACTTTTATCGAAAAAAAAAACTTACACGTCTTATAAATATAAACTCAAGCTTTAAGCCCTTTAAATTGATATTTCTGAACACGGGATATCCGAATTATTATTACTGTTGACAGAACGCAGATTTTGTGGTAACCACTAGAAATGTACAGCTGTTTGCACTACAGAACCAGCTATAAGAACAATAATCAACAATACTAAGTTATTCAGATGATCCACCATTATTTGCAATATGAAGTTGACACCACTTCTATTAATTATTTTTCAGATAGTATTGTCATTAAGTTTGTGAAATGCTCCAGCTGCTTCCTGCAATTCTATAACGTTTCTTTGTACGGAGCCATAGATTTTCTTTTTAAAAGTACCTTATAAAAACCTTGTGTTGTATTTTCAATACATTGCAATGAAAAATTAATGTTCAATTAAAATTGGAATACACAAAATAAATGAGATTAATTAAATGTTAAAATTATTTTCGAAATGATTCCTAAAGTCTAGTATAGCCACTATAGGTTAACCAAACAGTGCAAAGCCAAAAACTAAAAAACTGAATAAATTCAACAAATAATAATAAACACAAGGAAATCCTTACAATCAAATAACAGTTCAAAAGGCAAAGACAGGTAGTTAGACTTTATTTCAAACGTAATTAACTTCGCGCACTAATGAAGTAATCAGGTGGTTCTCTATTATTGAGAGTAAGTGTACGTTGTTAGTGATATTTGAAGAAGTGTTCTTGGATAAGTTCTGGAAAGAAACAGCGTAAGCCGGGATCAGGTTCAATTTATTCATGTTGAACTGACTTGACTGACTTGTTTGGCAAGTTAAAACTTACTATAATGGAAGCGTAGTTCACGTTTAAGTACTTCTGGGAACTAAATACAACACCAGTTGTAGAAGAATAGAAAGCTATTAGGTATCTAAGTCTTAATTTAAATTTTGAAACAAAAATCTTTAATCTGTTAGCCGCATTTTATAGGTTATACAGGGGTAGTAATAATCACATCTGAATGTTATGTCAAGGAATAAATTTAATTCGTGCATCGATCACAGGTGTTTATTAGAAGTACCGATAGAGTCAAATATTGGAATTACAAAAATTTGACAGTTGTCACGCTGAGCTCACTAAAATTTCAAGAAAATTGACGTTATAAATAAAAGGAAAATCAAACATTTCCGCAGATAATCAGGAATTAAAACAAAAATATGGTGGAGTTTTATTTAAAAAAACCCAATCTTATTTCTTGGTTTAACAAACTAACTGAATGAACCCCACAACCTCTCACGACTATATGTATTTTTGATTGGTAAGATTACTATCGGTAATAATTAGAAAATATTGAAATGTCTGTAATCTTCTATAGGATAACTAAGTGTGAAGGGACCAATAAAGTGTGTTGCCTGTCGTATTACACGTCAAGTTGATTTGTTTTAGTCCTGTACAAATTAATGGTATTGAACGCTTTTAAGTGAAATCACGTAATGGCTAGTACAATTATGTACTTCCTAGTACGGGAGTATCAAGTTTTTGTACTGAATTTAGTTTTCTGTAGTTTCCTCACTAACCACACTTCCTTAATAAATATGAAGAGGCAAGGATCTTAAATAGGTACACAAGCGTAGGTATAATAATAATGCATAGCCACTTTCCTGTACTGTGCAGGATGATGGTAGGATGCTAAAGCCTAAATTATCGTGAATGTCAAAATTGCGCCACATTATTTTCCAAATTAAAAAGGAATTTTCAAACACTTTAGGAGTTCCAGTAGCAGAGATCTTTCGGGCAGGTTCAAACAAAGGTGTAGGTCACGAAAACTACATAATGTTTACCAGGCACTATTATTTCTTGAATACAAAATGAGATTTCAGATCAGTCAATTAATTTTGTAACGGACAGCTTCAAAATTATCAATGATTAAGTGTTAAACAGCTATAATGTAAAATCAGAAAATATTTACAATTCCGTTCAAGATCTTATATGAACTTAAGTTAATCTTAGTTATGAAATTTAAATGTATGAAATAACAGCTAGTATGTATGTATATTTGGAAAGGTGAAGGTGTAACATACACTAACATCAAATATGTATGCAGTGTAAAGAGATTAGTCTGCGTGTAGACAGCGGTAACATATAAGTACATGCTACGTATGTCCTCTTTAGCAAATAATATGTATGCAAATATAGTTCTTTGCATGGCATGCTTTTGTGTAAACGTGCCAGTAATACAGCATGACATTAGAGTGGTAATTCGAGAATTACATGAGACTTCAACATTTCGCTTGAATGGGAACCTGTTTTGCCTATGTTTAGCTAGTGACACATATTGTTATACACGACACAAAATAGGTAACAAACAAAATTACAATGTTTGCAATGTTTAACTATCGTGCGTACATTTATAATAATAAGAGGATAGAAAATTCTCGACGTCGGTTGTATTTATTGTTCTATGTTCCCAGTTGGGCAAATTATAAATACTTTTTTTTATTATTTACACAGTTTCAGTTTCGGAAAAGTATTGTTCGTATAGGATACGCACTTGTTTATACTTGATACTGTTTATTTCATGTATTCGTCATCAAACATAGCGTATTCGTTCGTTGTCATCCCCAGGATTAAACCTGTGCTTGGGTGCTTTCTGTTTGCTTTTAAAACTGTTCTATTAATGTCAGAATTTAATTTTACGCTTGAGAGCAATTTATAAAGGCATAATTTATAAACTGAATACTAGGTATGTATTTTTCTTTACAATGAATTCATTAGCATGCTTTTTTTATTTGTGTAGACAGAATTAAAACTGTGCTGTATTTAATCATTTAAATTTTATTTAATAATTCTTATATTTAGTAAAGATGTTACATGCCTTTATCAATTTAATGATCTTCGATTATTTTCAGTGCATTCCTTATTTTTATCGATATATTTCTTAAACAATTCATCTCCTTCCTTCATATTATTTTATTATCCTTTCATTGTAGTCAGTAGCAAAACAATCTTGTAGTACTTCATACTTTTAGTACTCTAGTTTTTCATACTTTATTCCTTCTTTAACAACTGTTTGTTGCTTCTCTGATTAATAATAATATAGTTTTTTTTTCAAATCTTGATATGATTTATTAAAATAAAAAGGCTAACAATACAACCGTCTTCAATTTATTGAATTTTGTAATACCGTGACTGAGATCGAAATGCAGAAAATATAAATATACGAACAATTATGAAAACTTTTAGCTTCCATTAATAGGTACTAGAGATTAAAGCACACTACGTATAAAGGTTTTTCCGGGTATCAATTTTACACAAAGTAGTTGTAGACGATAACTGTGACCTATTTTTCGGCGTCTGAAATTATCAAGACATATATCAGGGGCAAAATCTATCAAACCAATTTGTCTAACATCATTTCCGTACAAGATTTTGGAGAAGTTGTCTAGAAATTATGAAAATTCTCTCAGCTTGACATACATATAGATATACAGCGATTATCAAGTTGGAAAATATACTTCAGAGCAAAGAATTTGTTCAAAGATCATATATATAGATATTGGACGCGCATAGACAATACGCCGCTCATGTTAATCTGGATGGATCTGCAACACACTCAAGAGCAGGGAAATTTACAATTTACTCAATCAGGGAACTGCCGCTGTGCGGGGCTGTCTTCAGGAGAAGGCGGTTTCGTATCTGCTTCAATGTCTAGTTGTAAATGATCTAGGACCTGTAGTATTGTGTAATAAATTTGAAGGTACTGTCATCCAAACGATGCAACGTGCGTAGATTAGACCATTTTAAAGCATACCTGGTACATGTTGGCGTTGGATGTGAAATATCTACGAACCACTCTTGAATGACCGCTCATCTTCCGATCTCATGTAACAAATATCAGAGCTTTAAGCACATGTAGATCAACATTTGAGTCAAATTGGAAATTCTGATCAAGAATGGCCCATCAGATATTCAAAGTGTCCATAAATTACTCAGCAAAGTGCAAATAAAGGTCTGTGTGGATACAATGGCAGCGATGAATAAAATAATAGCCTTTGCTACGAGGGCACTCACTTCTTGATCTCACCTGCCGTCATCTTAAGGAGACAGTAAGGGTAAACAAAGCCTTCGGCTTCACCAAACGTTTTGATGTTGTTACTCCACGTAGGGAGGAATCGAGATGTGATGGACATGAGGTAATCATAGTCTAGTATTGGTCTGATAGTACCTATATGTATAGACGCGGATCTAAATTTGCAAAGAAATCTGCTTTTGGTCTATGGTCGGCACATAGCCTCGGTTTCAGGGAATCGGTTGGGGCGGAGCAATACGCTGGCATACCACAAACAAAAATATACTACTAAGGCTTTCATGTAGGTCCAGGACTAGGAATCTACTTATTTGTAGTAGGAAAAATGTCAGAAAAATTACCGACTAATACCAGGATACCAGCTGAAGTAGCAATAGTGTAATTTGAGCTTTGTCTATCTTTTCACTGGCTTGATATCTCCGAGAGGTTCATACTTGCAGAAATAAAGACACTGCCTACCAAAGAGGTATTGCGATTTTTTTAAGACGGATTTATCCACATTATTGCTCTCGAGCAATAAAGTGTCACTTTTCGCTCTTAATACATAAATAACTATTATACATTATTCACAAGTCATTACTGACGCCTGTTTGAATTTACCGCTAAATTAATATACTTCTTTCCTTCAAACACCAGAGGCGCTCAAGTATTCGGTTTAAACCTAATGCACGGGCGTCGAGTATTTATAGATGTCAGTGATTTGCGGATTAATCAGTCAATGGATTAATAATGAAATGATATTGATGAATGAAAAGCAACAGAGAAGTGACGTTTCAACGGCCGTCTATCTTTGATAAGATAAATCTTAATTATAAAGAAAGCAAACGTCCATCCTGATGATCGACCATTCGACCAAAATAACTTCGGAAACTGATTTTTAGACCGTATACCAACTTGGTTGGACACGAGTCTCTTTAACGATCGAATATTGTTCATTATTGCATATACATTTCTTGTCAATATTGCAAGTGTAATACAATTGTATCCTTTTGAAATTGGTCTAACTGAGTGAAAGATGTATTGTGATATATAAAATATTTAGTATAATATAAAGGCAACGGATATATTTGTACTTCTGGTTTTTTTATAAGCAAAGAAGTACGCTTAAATCCTTACATATTTTTCAAACAATTTTTTAATAGGGCTTGGGAAACTAACTGTATTATTGCACCTGAAACTTAAAAATAAAAAATCTTGTCTTTGCCATAATAAACGTAGCAGTGGCATCCTCATGCAATTTAATAATGTCATTAGGAAGCTACTTATAATGCATACACATATATCTTATTTCAAAACTTGATAATTTAGGTGTCTTAAAGTTGTATAAACTAAAGAGATAGCACTGTTAAACAACTTATTGCTGCACATACAACTATGCAACTTTATTTCGATCCTGTATATCGTAAATAACATGAAATGTGAATCGTAAACTGTATTTACCATAAACTATGTAACATATGACATCACGCAAACACTGACGACAGAAATACTTGCGTTACTGCCTACGAGCAGAACAGTCATTAATAAGTTATTGTTAATTAAACTTGAAATATTAGAACACGATATCTGCAAAGTTTTCTGGTTAATGTGAGGAAGTGTAGCGGCTAACACGGAATTTATAACTACCCCCGCAAGTATTTCAGTATACGGAAGCCTCAGATGTAGGATTAAATTAATTCCATGCTTATCATGTTGAACTTGGCGTACATTGCGAACTGCTTGTGTAATTTAGATTTATTCGGAATTTCTACTGGAGTAGAACATGGAATGGCATGATGTTAAAAAGTAATAATTCGGAGATAAAATAAACGGAACGTTAAACTCGAAAATTTGAAAACTGCCATAACAAGTCTTTGGTGCCTTGATGTGAATGGTAGTCATTATTTTATGAGAACAAGATCGATCTATGTTACAACAATAAAAACTAAACACGAATAACTGTTACTCCGACTGATCATTTAGCTACTAAAAACATAATAAACATCAGGTATTAAAAATTAGTTGTGTAGCACGGCACGTATGTATTTTTGGTAAATCAGTAGTTGATTTGGAGCTTTGCTACAGTAAGATAGTAGGTTTCCTTTACGTCAATGTTAATGTTGTACGATTCATGTTTCACACAAAGCGCATTTACATTTGGTAAGATTTGCTCCGCACTTAAAGAAGCAGTCTTTTGTCATAATCTGCCACATTTTTATTATTTATCACAATAGTCTCGATAACATATCTATACATACTACATTTTTGGTAGAAGCTTAAATAAATTCATATGCTCACCGAATGTCTGACGTCTCATTAAAATGACACGTCAATAAACGTGTAATAATAATGTGGAAGGTGCTAGTGTATTCATAAAAAACAAAGGAACTTGTTGAAATTTCATATCATTTAGTATCTGTAGACAATCATTGGAAATTTGAATTCTAACTTGTCATAACATTATTCTTATATAGTATTGATGCAACCTGTATAAACAAACCGTAGATTTAAATTTTTCCAACAATAAGCGTTTTTAAAATAGTCGGGGTAATGTAGAGTTGTCAGAGAAATTATCTGAGTACCTCATAATGTATTCGTTTTCAATTGAATTTACGTAAACAACAAAGTATTGCTTTTTTATAACATTTTTGGGACAAACAACTAATTAATATTTGGTGTTTGTATGTGTAGGATAACCAGATGAAATGAGAAAGCTGTAAAAAAAGAAAATTACCATTGAAATCACTATAGATGCAACAACCACTGTATAACAGAAAATAAAAAAAAGGGTAACCTGATAAGGTCAAGATTGTAAAATGGTCCATACGTTCCCCAAAATAATATATTCTTAGGGTGTACGTAAATGCAGAGACTATTCATTTCAAGAATTATGTAGACAGGTAATCCAAGCTAGCTAACAACTATTCCTCAACAATATATGATGTATGAGATATATAGATATAAGTTAGGTTTTATACTATTTTTCTGTCACGAAAAGGGTTAAATCTGCGGTCTTAACACAAATATTAACTTACATATTACTTACTATTACATATTACTTATATATTATGCTTGACGAAAGTGGCTTTTACAAACAAGAAACCGATTATATTGATATTCTATTTAAAAGAATTAACCCTTCCTTTTATCAATCTTTTTGCAGAAAGCCGGAAAACGAATTTCTTTTTAATTCGGAAAAAGAATCTAAACGCCATTTTCAGGTAGAATTATTTGGGCTATAAGATTCACAGATAGATAAGATCATAGTCAGTTAAGAGGTAAAGATATTTCAGTTAAACTTCTGCTGAATATTTTGCGTTTCTTTTGTAGTTTTAGTTCGTTACAATGGGAGGCTTCATTTGTTAAATTCAACATCTTATAAACAAACTAGCTTCTTTCCAAATTTTTCAACAGACCCTTAGAATCATCTCGTTCAGTTTGCCATTATCACCAACTTTTATTCATAAAACATGTAATGGCAAGTAACAGCAAAAGATTCTTTTTTGTCGGTTTGGGAAAAGTACTTAAAGAAAAGATATGATTTGACTCATTTCCATGGATCAGGAAATTTTTCAATGTAAATTAAATTAAGGAGGTAGTTCTCGCATCCAGAAGTCGTTTTACAACAAAAAAATTGAAAATATATTGCTGTAGAAATTTTGTAATATCCTATGCAATGGCATATACATAATAGTCGGTATAACAATAGATGTACCTATACAATGTCGTGGTTGATAAGTTATCTTACAAATTATCTTGTTAGTGATAAATTTGTATTATGTCGCTATATTTAGAATTTAATATATTATAAATTGTGCGGGGAAATACTACGATTTATTTGTGTATTTAGCTCTTTTAAATTTAGGAAAGGATACCAAACACAAATGGAAGAAACCAAAAAGGACCAAGGTTGTAAACGTAGTCAAATTAATGGACAAACAGGAAAACTACTGGAAATGATGTAGTTACATATACGATACGATATTTAGATATCTGTAATACTTTTCTTTTATAATACATATGTATATCAGACAAGCTTGCATGCATCTTTTACATGCAAGTAAAATATAATTTTAACATGTATAAAAATCTCTTTTAACAATGATTGAAAATGATACAAAACACATGTATCGAAACGTAAAAGGAGAAATATATTAAACTTAACTTAATTTTGACCGTCATTACCCAACAAATTATAAAAGAAAAGTATACCAAACACGGTCAACAAATAGGACAAAATATAAAAAGATATCTGTAATGCTGATTGAAGCATTACTAATAATTATGAATTGCTGTATTATCTTAGGCGTATCAAAGAAATTACGGAAGATGTATGAATGCTGTGGTACCACAGTCAGAAGCAGATATTTCCAATGGATCCGGAATGCAATCATTAGTTTTAAGTGGTTTTAATAACACATCAACTTGGCGAACTTTGATACACAAACATTTCCTATTAATATTTCAAAGATAACAGGTGCTATTCAAGTGTGTTGGATAAGGAGCTAAAAATATTACTATTAGATATCTAAGATGGTGGATATACATATCTATTAACAGAATAGCACCTTTCAGAATTTTTAAATAAATAGATCACAACATTCACAAACAGAAAAGTACTCAATACTACTAAATACAAAAATATAAAAGTACTACTGTTTTAGTGATATTTCTATCTAAATTAACTAATTAACCTCTTATTGAAATTTCAACAAATATCTCAAAAATGACCCTTATATGCCATGCTTGAGAAATCTTTTTATATGTAGATATATGTTTAGAAATGCCTGTTGTACGTATTCTCTAGAGATCTTGCTATCACTATTTAAATCAGATGTAACAACTTTTAAGTAAATTAAAGTCCGATAAGAAGTTGGAAGCTCCCAAATTAAAGTACTTAACTTGCTATGGTAGTTAATTTACTTTAAGATACCACTACTAATATAACATTTTGTATTCGTTTGAGCTTGTTCTAGAAATGTCTCACGTTTCTCTCCCAAATAACTGTGTGATTGTTCTAATGACAATCGTATCCCTCTTTACCAACATCCAATCTCTAGTTAGAAACAGTGAGAATGTGTGGAGGACAACACGATCATGAATTCTAGAGTTTTCCAATATTATGAGGTTCTCTGTTTGATTATTCCATTCTTGCTTGCATTATTATGAATGACTAGATATTCCTTCAACTACTATTCTATATAAATGGGCTAAAATTATTTTTGCCGTTATTGATTTTCATTTCAATTTCATACTTACCAAGGAAATGGAAATTAAATAAGCAGTTTCTTTTTTGGATGCCTCGGTTATGAGGGCTTCTAACGACAATGAATTGCATTGGTATACAAAACCTAGGTTCTTTGATAGATACAGTGACTTGCATTAGGTACAGCAATCCGATCAAACAGAAGATTATCATCGTTGACATATATATAGCTTGGAAGCCACTGCAGCTGCATTCACTATATGTACGATTACAACATGATCTAATGTAGGTCGGTAGTTGGTAATATAAACAGATGAGTCTGACTTCATTACAGGGTTCACTTTGTTAGCCAAAACAACACCATAATCTCGTACCCAAAATCTAGGAACTTCGGCAGACCCAGATATTGTTCTTATATTAATTGTTGTGTTGTTCAAAGTTAATAAAATCATTAACTATATCTGGGTTTCAAAGTTTTGACCACTCCAGTATGTAGACCCAGTCATATGGAAAAAGCCTTGCGCAAAAGGCCAATACTTTTGAGGATCAACAAAAACTGACCCTTCAGTTGCTGAAAACTATCTACGCTGCTTGAGTTTCCATTGTTACCAGAAATCTGATATGCTTAAATTGTTTTAGCAATCTACAATTATCGCTTTTCTTTTGTAATGATTACAATAACAAATATTCAACTTGTTATTATTAATTATTTATTCATTAAACTATAGGTGATCTCTGCTTGTCTTGTTCATTTGTAAATGGTAATTGTATAATAATTCACATGCTGTATTTACTTCCCTTAAATTTAGTAAGGAAGATCAGTCATGCAAATGCGTTGAGTAGCAAGTCTCTAGTATCGTAGCATCTCTGATTATTTCAACTCCCGCATTACTTACAACTAAGTCTAACATAGTACTTATTAGTTGACAGAAATTCCAAAATTAAATGGGATCGAATAACATGCTACTGTGGTTATCTTTTGATTAGATTCTATTAAAATTTGGAACATCGAAGTTACAAATGATAATGCTATTAGAATTAGTTATTATACACAGGTATAATAAATTCATCTAGAATGTATTCTAATCCCAGGATAAAACACATCTGGGACAGATTGTGCTAGCGAAATTGATCAAACTATTTGGATTGTTAAATGATTTGAGAACTATGATATAAGACCTAAGACAGCTCAATAAAACATCTCTGGTAAAGGAAAGGGACAGAAATGACTAGTGACATAGAGTAGAACGGAAGGAGCTAAATTAGTTAACATCTACAAATTTTACGTACTAATACCTAAAAAAATTTGAAAATATTTTATGATTTGAGAAATAAGAAATATATTTGGACAGCCTATAATAATCAAGCTACTACTTTACACATTATGGAATTCTAGAGCGGAAGTCTGCTAATGCGCTTTCTTCTTTTGCTTACATTTTCGGGATATTGTCTTCATCGGTCTCACATTCCGAAAGCAAGAATACGTGAAATCTTACGTAGCTTAAAATATAACGGATTTGAGAAAATTTCACCTAATATCCTTTGCGAATTAAAACGTAAACGAAACGAACAATGATCGCATTAAACTCTGGAATACCGATTTAATAGCCACCGTTTTTGCGCTCGGAGAAATTTTCATTATAGCGCGCCCGTTTGAATTCGGCAAAACGGCCCAATTCAATTCAATTACGAAACAAACGGAAAATGCTTTTCCATGTTTTTTTACCGAGGCATTTTCTCATTACGTTCGTACGTACAGTGACGTTCCTTTTTTTGTCGTTTCAACATTTGTTTTATATGTGTACCTATACGTACTATATGTAATGTCCCTCCGTATATCCGTGTGGCAGCATGTGGCCGATATGAAATAATAAACAATGCGGAAGGGCGCTTGCGTCGAAGCTCCCGGGCTTGCAGGCAGTCCTGCTAACGCCGTCGATAAGAAAGGACGCGTTTGGACGCCAGTCGGCAGCGCTTCCTTTTGCACTCATTCACTCTGTCTCCTTTTGCCACACTCACACTGCGACAAGGCACGAATGCGGTAATTAAGGAGCATCCGATCCTCGTCTCATGAGAAAAACTACCGTTCGAATTCCGTAAGTAAACAGATATGATTGCATTTCATTCATTCGAGATAATGATTTCTGTTAGGAAAATGTGAGATGAAATGAATTTCTCATCTTATGGTACCTATTATCGGCAGATGTTTAAATATTGATAACTTAGATATTAAATGTCGGTGAATAAAATTTCATTTTAAAATTATTACAATTGTCTATTAAAAGTTTTCATGTAAATTGATTCTATGATAGTGCTAGAAAAAATCGTGAAATTTGCTATGTGTAAGTTTGTACTATATTTTGAAATCTTGTAGCAGAATGAATACACGAATATATACATTTTGCGATCAACAGTTGTTCTCTCTCGAAAACACCTGCTAAAATTAAACTATTGTTATTCAGTTATTAAGTTCGTTCTAATTAATTAAGTTGGCACGATTTTATAACCAGATAAAATAAATTAGCTTCCACGGCTGAAATATGTTCGATCAATTTTGTATATTATTAACTAATAAGGTATAGCGTGAGATAATTTGCGATAAAAAAGCTACTTCCGGAAATTTACTCTATAAGAGACATGACGCTATATGGAACAAATGATTTGTGCCAGTTATGTAAACTGCTACTGTCTGTGTTAACATTTAATAATAAACATAAAGAATTTGCATTTTTGGCTGCCGATTGCATTCTTGTTGAGCTTTTTGTAGTGCCTCATAAGACATTTTTATTTACTTGAGCTTTGTACAATGTATGCTGTTGCTTTCTATATATCTCCCTGCCATTGAGAGCCAACTTAAATACACTTAAACGAAGTGTTTTAAGGGGCTTAATTAGTAGATATTTCCTAAGAAGGGCAGTGCAATCTATTGAAATTACACACATTGTTCTAAAAAGTGTCAATACCAATGCTGTATTGAAACATTTCATATAAAATGAGTAAAAACTTGCAGAACTTGTAAAGTAAACCAATGTGATGGTGGTAATGCAATTAAAGAAAAACAGACTTTTGTGAAAATATTTTCAATTTATCAAGAGAAGAAAGTATAAACTAGGCTTAATAAATAAAACATATGTGTTTTTCAAAAAGAATTTCATGATCATATTGAAACTTGGCCGAGATGCGTCCACCAATATTGATATCCATTACAACCTCTTCTTCATTTCTTCGCGTAACGATTAAGATACATCTCTAAGCTTTTAAACGTGAGTTACATTTTAATTACTACATGAATTAAAAAATATATTCTGTATATATACAGTATGTCCAGGGATTGTGTTTGCAAGGGGAAAAACTTTTTTATCTTTGACTTTTTCGAAAAATTGTATTCTTTATAAAAAAATCTGCTTGCTTTAAAACAACGAATTCAAGTGAGTTATCTTTAATAACTTCCATACTTTTGGCATCAACGTTGCCATAAAAAAAGTAAGGTCCTATTATTCCTTCCCATGATATAGCACAGCACACGTTAACCTTTTGAAAATATTGTCGGCGATTTAGAATTCGAAAATGCGGATTAATGTCGTTCCAGTATCTAACATTTTGCGATGAAACTATCTCCTTAGTAGAAAATGTCACTTTGTCGGAAAACATAATTCTCTTATAAAAGCTTCTTCCATTTGTAATGATTTTCTCACCCATCCGTAAACAAAAGAGTAATCGTTGTTCTTCATCGCCTCTTTCCAAATTTTAATTAAAAACTGGCTTATAAGGTTTTGTTTTAAGCCGTTTTAAGATATTATGAATGTGCGATTTACTCATTCCTAGCTACAAAGATCGTCTACTTAACGACATGGTAGGGTTGTTCTCCACAGAGTATATAATTATTATAGCCGCAGCTTGCCTGCTCTTTAATGTTTTGTACAGAACCAGTTCTCATAAATTTTCTGATGATCTTATGTACACCCATACGAGATAGAGGAACATCTGGATACTTTCGATGAAATTTACCAATGATATACCTGCAGCTATTTGCTCCTGTCCCATAGCACTGTACTACATACAATCTTTGATCGAATGTTAACATTTTAAAACATGTACCTGAGAAATATCTAATTTGACAGGACTGTCATATAACTAGAGAAGATAACTATGATAAGTTTCATTATCGCATAAATGTCCTTTTTTATTGTTTCTGCCCAAAGTATTGAAGTTATTAAAGATAACTCACTTGAATTCGTTGTTTTAAAACAAGCAGATTTTTTATAAAGAATACATTTTTTAGAAAAAGTCAAAGATAAAAAAGTTTTTACTCTTGTAAACCCAATCCGTGGACATACTGTACATACGACGACTATTTTTCATAAAGTGCCCTAAGACTTCAATGGAATTGGTAAAAAAATAATCGTCAAATTTTTAGGAACCACTTTCATATTTTCGTAAATACCACATGCAGGTTTCTAAATGTTGAAAAGCGGATAATAAATTTAAAGAACGAATAAATATGGATTACCACAAAATATGCCACTGAATTATTTTTATGTTGAAACTTATTCAAAATATGTTTACCAATGTAGTTATTATAAAAAATCTCTGGAACAATAAAAGATAATTATTCCTGAAATTATATTACCATTGTGCGCCCATTTTGATAAAACCCAAATGACTTAACATGAACTTAACATTAAGTTTCAATACCATTTTCATATTTTAAACATAGTTGGTAAAGAAATCCGTGTACACAATATAAAATTTCAAATAAGCCACAGCCTCTGGTTTGCAATATCCTCTTCTGATTCAGTCGTGTCCTATTCTGATGAGTATGAGAGTTGCGATAAGAGGCGACTGTAACCCAATATAATCGAAACATACACTGATAAATGTATTCTGATCGAGATAAAATAAAATTAGCTAGTTTGTGGTACGTCTGCACAATTAAAAAATTTGTTGGGGAAAATATTTCAACAAGGTGTCGTTAGACTAGAATGTAAGATTAGGCGACGGTTATTATTGTGTCCTATCGTACTACTTACAGTAAAAAAATAAAATTACTTCAGTTACAATTTTGAAACTGTATCTCAATAGGGAACTGGACATATGTTGCAAAATCAAAATGTGATAAGGGAAAAATAAACACGCCATTTTTGCGTCACCATTCTAAAAACATGGGAATATCATTATTAACTGTTGATTAGCTATACTGCTAGCCGACTATAAATATTTGAAGTAAATATTTGGTTTAGCAACCCTGAAAATTTTTAGGTTAGAATTACATAAGTGAATCAAATATTAATGCCCAGTCAAATTTTTTATTTGAATCTAGTCAAATTTTTAGACACATTTGAAAAAAATCTAAAATTTGGGCATGTCAACATAAAGTTTTAATGTGACGTTATAAATTCAATAAAATTCAATAAAGCATTATAATGACGGCTCAAAACCATTTTATTAACGATGGGTGGAAATAACAACGCGAGCCGTAGGCGACGAGTTAATAATAGTCAAATTATACGCGAGTTAAAGACTATACTTTCTCTACGGCTGCAAGATTAACTTAAAAAGAGAATGGATATTTACATGATAGATACTCAGAAATTAATGCTGTGAGCCCGCGTTTTTGACATGGGTGTCATTACAATTGTGTCAAAATCTTGAGCTGACGTTTTAAATTCTGAGCACAATTATTATGAGTTGTTTAGCGATTGCTAGGTAACGCACACTCTATACGTCTATACCGTATCATTTCTGTCTGCTAACCGTTGAAGAACGAAAATACGAGTGATGTGATTGGTCTACAGCCCGTGCGTAATAATTCATTACACACGGGGTGAAGAATTGATGCCATTATACAATTGAATAAAAAAGCAGAATGTATATATTATTCAACAGCCGTAGAGAAAAGTATTTTCTTTAGCAAGATTCACGACACTACAATAGTTTTAAATTGTACTTAAAATTCTGACAGCTGTCAGTGACAAACCTGAATTAGAAAAGCTTACATTTGATTATTCATCATATTGGAGTTAGAACGCAAAAAGGTTCTGATCGAAAGCTACTTGAGAATTGGTCGAAAATTAGATAAATAATGTCATGATTGTCATCATCGACTATCACCACAGATATATTTTCATGGTAGCCAATAATTGAAAGAGAAATGAATGCAATCAGTAAAATTGCAATCACTTTGGCAGCATTTTTATAGGGGCGCTGAAAAACGAAACTTTAAACAATTCAATAAATAATAAAGATACAGCAAAATAAAAAAATACGGGTCCATTGTTTTTTATTCGTGTATATTATGCGATTATATATAATTTGAAAAATGTTCCTGCTTCCTATTCATATATATGAAAAACCACTTGTATTCCATTGGAATTCTAACAAAGTAAATATTCACTTAACTAATATTACGTAAAAGTACTTTTATAATTTTTGTTAAAAGGTGTTGCTACCATAATTTCATTTGACGATGATTGTAGGGATGGTCAAATACAGAGAAGTTGCAGCCAATAAAAATTAGAGCAAACTTTAAGTTGGCATATCATTATAAAATATTTAGCAAGAGCAATTCTTTCATTCAACTTATAACCGTTCTAAGAATTTGTGAAAAATTTTAATGCAAAAATATGTCAAATTGCATTGTTGTTGTCTTCAGTCGTATTCTAAATATATAAATCTATGTTGCTTCTATGTATTAAATAATAATAAATTCTACATATTAAATAATATTCAGCAACAGAGTACTTGTCTTTCTTGAACAACAGTTAAAGATTCAATATTTGAGCTACATTTTCCAAAGAAGGTATTTTAACGCTACTTAGTACCGTTCCTTCTTGAACAATATTTGTAACATAAAGATCAACTAATTAAACTAAACTAAGAAAGCACGGATAAAACTTGGAGACTTGTTAATATATCAAATATGTATGTACTGGTTATTGTGTAGATTTGTAAGATTCAGTGAAATATGAATTTCCTTTGTACCTAAATACACACAAACTTGAATAAAATGCTTTTACGGTAAAGACTAAATTGTTCCAAAATTGTACGATTCTATAGATTTGAAGATGCAGATGCAATTTTTGGTTGATGTGGTGTTAACTTTTTGTTATTTTTTGAGTTGTTTGCAATCATAACATAACTGCGTTTGCAGCGGAATTTAATACGGCGTAAAATCATAAATTATAGAAAAGGTAAAATTCTGATTTAGAAATGTAAACTATATTTTTGGAACATACTTAGACAGAGAGAGAGATTAATTGAATATGCAAATTAATAAACATATTCCTATTGTACAATTCCAGGACACGTCATTAAACTCTGTAAATGTGAAATAATACCATTTATAAAGCATTATGGCAAAGAAAATATACCGGCGCGCGCGCACGAGCTGCTGATACGTTTAGTGTAAGATGAAAAAGAACAGCGAAGAGACGTCCCTTAGTTAACACAGGAAACGTATATCGGTACTGGTTGCTTGGACGAATCTCTTTATCTAACATATTAAAATCCTATGCCTGCTCTAACACGTTGAAGATCCTATCAACAGATCGAAGTGCTCAAACACGACAGAATGCATTTGAGATAGCAACAGACTTGCGCCTGCGTACATGCACATTAGACTCAGCTATCAAGGTGATGCGAAGAAATTGATAATACATCGAGAGTGTCAGACAGAGCATAACATAGCGCTTCCCAGTTACAGTCGCCCACACATTGCTAATGCATCTATCAGCTGGTCGAACGCGCGCATACTGTATATGTATAATGCGGATAAAAGATGTTTTCACCTAGGATTATTTCAATGCAGCACTAGCTCCACAGAATTCTAAACATATTCTTTCGATTTAACTAAGAGTATATCTATGTACGGCTACACTACATTAGAATAAGGTAATAGAAAGAACGAAGAGTACGTATGCCAACCAAATAAAAAGCAAGGTTTTCCTTTCTTGGATCGGAGCTTTCGCAAAATATATTCGCTTCATCAGAGATACAGTTAACCTAGTGAATTAAACATTGTAATTCAGCAGGTCATTTTCAGTTTAATTAAGTTCTGTTACAATAATTATTAGAAGTGTTCTCTTTTAACATGCATATCATAGAAGTATGTTTTTTAACCTTATCCAAGAAACGAAAACCTTGCGTTTTATTTGTTTGCTATACCAACACGTCGTTTTTTTCCCCTACAGCATCACCTGTGGCACCGCCTGGTAACACCTACATATATAATTTTACCAAGGTTTCTTGTATAGGAGGGCTTATGCAAGTAGAAATTTGCATCACGTATAAATACCTTCATTAAACGTCAACATTTATGCAGCTATATTAACTTGTGACAGACGTTAGTGGTCTACCACGTTTGGATTAAGACTTATCATGTATAAAGGAAATTTTACAATATATTTGTATTTAGGTAGCATTGTCTTTGAATATTATATCAATAGATTGCAATAGACTAGAAATAAACAAAGAACATCCACCGAACCAGCAAGGTTCAAGATTGAAAACTTTTGTAAGAATATTTTCCACACTCTCTTAAAGATCGTTTCTTCTTTAATCTTCTAGCTGAGAACATTTTTTTTTCTGAATAATTATCATATAGTTCAGTTAAAATATAATTTGAAATCCTAATATGCCTATTTCATTGCAATTAGTTGGGTGGCCTTTCATCTTACTTCTGTTTTTCTACATCGCTGGAAGGTGCAGCTTCTCTAAACTTGACAATACAATAGTGCAATTATTTTAGGAAAACACATTATTAATTATTTTGTTCTAATGCATGTTTAGTTCATTCGCATTTAAAACATTTAGTAAAATGTCCGTGGGAATAAATGAGCTACTTCTTTAATTTTCTTACCAATCCTTTGTTGATTTTTCTGACGTTCGTTGAACGCCTTCGCTAAAAGTGTCGATATTGATTTATGAACAGAAATACTCCCTTTTATGTTAAACATGAAGCTTTTCTTAATTTTTCCCGGAATTATTGAGAAAGATACCGATTGCACTGCCCGTCGCGCAGTATTAAATAGTAACTGTTTATTCTTTAGACAGACCTAGAATATAATTGCTAACTTTAACTTAGTTATCGAAATTTAACTGAACATTAGTTTTCGTATGCTAGTGTCATTCATAACCTATAACCTACTCCAATATACGGATTAGTTTATCTAATGATGCATTAACTACATCAAATAGTTCTAAAAATATATAAGAACGAATTTGTATTTCGACTTCTTACTTTCAGAAATGAATGTTAAGTAACTAACATTTTTTTTCGAATATCTCCGAACTTCGTAACAGAAATAAAAGTAGAAGCTTTCATGTTCTATCATTCTTCTCAGTTATTTATACATATACCTACTTGTATCGTACGATTTTTATAAACTTCCAGATTAAAATAGTGCAAAGAGTCTGGAAGTTTGCAATGCCAATGGTCAGAGTCGTTTCCCTAAATATCAGTAAAACAACATCAAAATCCTTTAATCTTTTGAGTAGCTATATCCTGCTCCTAGTTCACCTTCATATTTTTGTAATATCAGTTAGTATGTGGTTGTGTCTTACAGAAAATTAAATAAATGTGAATGTACCATATATTAAACAGCTTCAATGCAATTCAGTACCACTTTTTAAAGAGCTTATTTTCTACTAATTGTATATTATAAAATTTACCTATATCACTTGAACCTTATGAATAAAATGTGAATGCTTGAAAACTAACCTCTTCCAAACTTTTCTCCTCGCACTCCAATAGAGTTACGTATTTCTTGTTTTAAATTTTCTACGAACTTCACCGGTATAATTAGCAGCAAGTCTTAGAAGTTCTCTACTGAAATAAATTTGCTGAAAAGGAGCTTGCAGCTTTAGTTAATCGCAGTGGCAGGAGCAAACTTTAGTGGGCAGTATTGTAGTCGAACGTATTCAAGGGTACTAGCTTAATAAATTGCCCTAAAGCTTGATGCTCTATTTAGCACAATATAATTGAAGTAATTTATTGCTGGCAATCTGAATGAATTTAAGGAGGTCGCCAATAAAGGAGTGACTAATGTATTAAATGCGTAAAAATGGTACAATACTAGTTAGCTGTACAACTTTAATTAATTGGATATTAAGTAAAATATTGACATGCACTGTTTTTTTAATATATGAAACATTCTGTTTAAGCTCCAAATCATAAACTCTCAAAAATTATATTTTCCACCGTTAAAAAGACATCATTGTTTCGTGTTAGAGATCGTTCACTTGCCTCATTGACCTTGAAGTGAAAATCGCTTTACTTTCACGTCAAGGTACACGTGAGTGCAACTAAGCAATGCATCTCATTACAACCTCAAAGAGCTACTGCCATGATGTGTTTAGAGCTATGCTGTTAATGTTGCGCAATTCTCTAATATGTGAATATACACTCAGTGACGTTTCTATAGTTTTGTCTAATTTTCTAGTTCCCGCGCATTAAGGAAAATGTAATTTAGAGCCGTACCTATAATATATTACACATATTACCTGTTCTTTCTTTACAATTTCAAATTACATAAACCTTGAGGCTCTACAATATTATTGTTATATATTTCCTAGCTTAGAATTTTCTAAATACTCAGTCAAAAAATTTAAATTTCTATTTTACTTGATAGGAAATAACTTAAGCAGGTGTCTATCCATTTGAAAATGAGCTTTTAAAAGGTTTCACAATTTATTAAATTAAATATTAATTTGTCAAACTTGTCAAACCATACTATAGTATAAGTGATTAGTATGGCTTAATATAATTGAGGAGTATTCTAAATGTATCCCCATTTAATAATGCGGATTACGTTTCCTTGTCATTTTTCCAAGAAGGCAATATAATGTTTAAGAAAGTAATTTCCACTTAATTATCGGCAAAATAAATGACCCATACAATCTATTTCAGTGAAACGAGCCCTTTAAACATTTAAAGTGCCTATTTACGTCCTTAGTAAGTGTTATTATCCTAGATATAAGCAGCGATACAAAATTAAATATAATTGAGTTTCATAGGTGTAGGAAAACCACTATCTACGCTACAATTACGAATTAATTCCGTAACTTATATTCAAGCAATTTACGTAAGCGGATCAATAGAACGTTTAGAGCGCGTTGAGTATGTGGTCGAACATGTCAATTCGGTTAAGTATGTGGAGTAACCACAGAGACACCCCCGCAGAGTTTTAGGAAAATTGGTCGCGTTCCCAACTGTATCTATACGAAGCAGAATAGTTTATGTTTCTATAACATTTATATCAGATTCAGCGAACCATACAGTTGAGGGACATTACTTCTGCAATATATAGGATGCATCGTTGCTGCAAAATTCATCGATATATTCACTCTATTTTAGGTATTTATTATATATCCCTTAATAGGATTTATTTATGAATTCTATAATTCTATTTCGCAACCAGCAAAATCTCAGTACTTTCATCATTAAAAAGAGTAAGGTCATGAAGTTTCATAAAGTGGTAGAAGTAAGAGTAAGCACCAATTGAATCCACTATATCTTTCAGTATCAATCGTAAATAGCATAATTGTGTATTAGTTTGTGTAAATTATAAGTGCTGGTAAAATTGATGCAACTTAGAAAATGCACAAGAATGACATTTACACAGGATTTGCGGACTGGAAGTCGAAAGTTGTAATTTGTAGATTATGCGAACGGGTATTTGTTTGAAGATCAGCAGGAGAACGAATGTCACATTTGTGTGCTACACTCGTCGAACACATAGTGAGCACTTATGGGATTCTTGGAAAAAAGGTCGTAGAAGCGCCAAGAATTTGATAACACTTTTGTTTTGGTAAAAGGATTAGGAAAAGCGCCAATAAAAACATTAGGGAAATTCTCGTCTGAAGTAAAAGTCAGTGAACACATTCTTAAGGCCGACATCCATATTGCGCCAGACGAGGTGTTTCTAATTATGTATAATACAGAAAACCATCTAGACGTAGCTAAACCAGGGCATGAGAAGAGAATTAGCGAAATTATAACTAATTATAAACCAAAACGCCCTAAAGAAACGAAGATATGTACAAAAATTATCCCTGAAGTACACTCATTTTTGGCAAATGTAACTACTCCCTTTTTGGGTTTAGGCTTTAGGTTTAGACAGAATGGTTGAGTAGAAGAGCAAATGTCAAGTTTTAGTGACGTATCTGAACTCCGCCACTTTTCACTTCATTATTAATATTAATATAGAAATACTTTAGATTTTTTTGTAACATATGTTGGAAATAAAGACGCTTTTTCGGATTGATTTTAAAATTATTCTTGCAACGAGGTATAAAACATTTCATGATTATTCGATATCAAATAAGATTCAAATAAAAATAAACCACGATTCCAAATGTGATAATGTTAAAAAATATGCAAATTAAAACTGAAAACTCTAAGCACACCACAAAATAATAACAACACAATAGCTTATCAAACAAATATGAAAATAAATACTATGACACAATACAGATAGACAGGAGGTTGATTTCGTTTGACGTTTGACGTTTAGCTAACAAAAAAAATGATTACATTTCTGATTAAACAAACATTGATGTGTTATTTCTATCTCTTTCCATATCGCACTTTTGGCAAGCTTCTCTGCCAATTTACCATTATCACGTCATAAGTGCGGTAAATTCAAAATTCAAACTTATAACAACAATAATTCAAACTTATAAACACTATAATTTAATGTATACTTTAAGAAAAAATTTAAAAAAAATCCGGCACGGCCCCATTGGAGTTCTACGATCAGATTCTTCAGTTCAAACCGTCTCCCGGAATGGATCAAGAAACTGGTAGGTAGAAACTAAACTGAAAGAGGAGGCATGAAGCTTCGTCCATATCCATTTTTACTTTATTCTTGTTATTTCTTGTCCTTATCATTGTATAGTATAGTACAGTAATCATTTATTTCTGGTTATATACATACACTACAAATATGTCATGGTTTTTTAATCAGCTGTCAGAATTCAATTCTGAATGCATTGTTAGAAAAATATGTTTGCATTTCTGTGGTCTCCAACAAAAATATCCTTAATAGAGTGCAGACTTTCAGCATCTAGAGAGACAAGTTCTATAGATAGGTATCTAATCTGACTGCAGATCATTGCTTCTTTCCATTCTACCCAAGTAGGTTCAGGAAATCTAAGTCATCTTTCGCTGGCGGATCGTGCAGTCATTCAAGGTAGGATCATCTAGTGTCCTCAGATTCGTATCATGACAACCGTGTTATTTTCACAGATAATGCGATAAACAAAAATTTATGATGTCTGCTCGTAATCAGAATAAGATTAATTTTCCAAATTTTTACAAAATTTCCATATCATGCGATACATAATTGTATTTCCAATTTAAAATTTTGAGGTTAGGTGAGATTACTGAAAATTCGCGCAAAATAAATTTCTTTTATTAAGCGCCAATAAAAGTATTTAGATTACAATTTGAATTGCTTCAAAGCGCATCTTAATATTTCAAGTAACAAAAAAGTTACGGCAAATAAAAGAAATGAGAAGATTTCAGTTTTTCTTCAATATTAAACAAATGAAGCATGACAAGTAAAATTTAAAAATGGATTCTTAGTGAGCTTTAGAATCTACACCTTTTTGCTAATTTAACCGTCTCTCTATGTTTTCAAATAAAAAAAAAGTTACCCGGGCACCCTGTATACAGGAACAAACGATGCATACTACTTTTCTCTAGCCCATAAATTGCAAGGAACTATCAAAGAGAAATGAAGTGGGAAATTCGATGATGGTGCGGTCGTGTTATGACATTGCAAATCATCACTCGTCGTGCTAGTTTTACATAAACTAGCCATCGGGTGTAACTCATTACATACCCTAATGCAAATAAATTTAATTGGGATAATGATGTTTAGACCATGTAAGTACCTAACACATTCTGGAAACAAATTTGTTGTGGCTTTTTTGCAAGAATATAAAAATAAGTCGCTAATTTTAAAACTGTATCGACATGAAAAGAGGTTACATAAAAAACTAATTACCGCTATACAGTGGTAATCTAACCCTTTTAAACTAATTCAATCGAGAACCGTCCTCGTAAAAGATCTCTAATCGAAAACTTCATATACACTTTAAAACCTTACCTAGCATAAGTAACTAAACGGATAGTCTCTAATGAAGTTATCTTCTTTATATATGTAAGACCGTAACTGAGTGAAGCTTGCCATAAGACTGCTTCAAGTTCCCCAGGTTCAACGGTCCATATATTTCCCCAAAAATTCGCTGGCATGAAAAAGGGGACTTGCAATCTCTAGCAAACTAGGTTAGTGGTTTAATTTGTCCTGTAATGTACTCTCTTCCTCGAACTTTAAGAGTACTTTTCAGCAAATATCTCCGTGAACTTTTTGAATACATAAATATATGCAGAATATTTTAATACACTTAAGTTTGCAGTAAAGAGAGAGATATTTTGAGATAGTTTATCTACGTTACGAAATATTTTCCATAATATTATTGCAGTTATAAAACAAACTTTTACTTAAATCCTGCTGTTTCATCAAGACTTAGTTGTTCTGAATTATTCATTAATAAATTCAGGAATATATACTATATAGAACAATTTTATAATCCCCTGCGTTATATCCACTAATAAAACATAATGGATTATAAATTGGAAGGTATAACAGTGCTGTAAAAGCATTTTTCGTGAATCCCACAAATTTTGATTGGCGTAAAATATACCTAGAAAGTGCCTGGCACAAAATTACGCTATTGTTTAAAACTTACCGCTACAACAGAATCAGTTCCCTAAGGTAATTAATATTGATCTCAAATACGAACATTTTATATAATGGAGGTAATTAAACGTACAAGACGGCCTATCTGTTTCAGACGTTTCGGTCTGTGCGAGAAGTTTTCGCTGATTTCAGTTTCGCTTGAATTATAAGCAAACTAATAACGTTTGATGTGTTCATTTAATAACTTATACGAAATTTTGTTGTAATTATTGAAGATCTTGCTCTCCAAGTTGTAAATTATTATTTGTTCTTATATTTAAAATATCAGCTATTTATTAGTGTAAAGAATGAATTGAGTATTTTTGTTTAATTAATTGTTTACAATTTCTTGTACTTAATTAGATAATTAAACTGACGTATTCAGTATCTCAAATTTAATTATGTATTATATTTAGTAGTTTTAGGACCGAAAACTAGTTAGGAAAAAGGATTGAAAAGTTTAAGGGAATGCGGTCTGTAGGTAGATAACTTCCATTAATGAACCTCTCTGCTATTGTGGAACGACTGAAACAGCAAATAACATTTGCGAAATATTGCGTATAAATCAAATGAGGTTTGTTAATTGAAGTTATCTACCTGCAGACCGCATTTCCCAAACCTTTTCAATCCTTTTCCTTATATACATATGTATATATACATACATATATATATTTAGATAATATACAATGACAGTATATAAACACAATACTCGTTTTGCAGTTTTAACCAACAATGCGATTTGATTTATAAAATGTTCTTTGCTTATGCGCGGTAACAATGGTGACTGTGACTGTTATGCACCTAGATTATTTGAAGTTACGATGTTGGTAGCAGTCTGGACGCGAACAATTTTCGTAGTTCATGCACTGGATAAGTAACTAAATATTTGAAAAAAATGGGCGTAATTGAGTTCCCGTCGCGCATGTTGATTAGCGATTTTTTCCTAACTGCAACCGGTCCATTAACGGAGACGTGAAAACAACGTCAATATACATATATGACCGTCATATATCACGTCCAAGTGTAGTTAAGGACGGCTCACTGACGTATTACGCTGTTAGCAACATTGACAATATTTTCGCAGGGAAATACTTCATGGCATGATTTTGGAATTGCTCCCAATCTAATGAATGTATTACAATACTTATTGCAAATATATCGGCATTTATCTTAGACCATGGCATAATATTTCCTAAATGTCAACTGTCCAGTTGACAGCTGGTTTGGCCTATTGTAATCTATCCTTGTTTTATTTGGTGGGAGGCTCGCTGTTCTAAGGCATCTTTTTCGGAAATTGGACTTTCACACTGTTTATTGAAATTAGTTCGTAATTCAGCTGCGACCACTATATTCCTTTTCAGTATCTTAGTAAGTGTTTAAGCTTCAATAGCATTATAAATTTTAGCTCTTGAAAATCGTGGTTTGTCTGGTTTGCTTTGATATCTCCTTATTATGTTTTACACATCTTTGTAAGAAGTGTGTATTCCTTGCCATTGATCGGATGGCCTTTCCGCATTTGTAATCAGTATATAGTAACATGTAACATAAAAGCAATTTAATAATTAACTACTTTTATTACTTCTTAAAAGTATACTCAGAAACATTTTAGAAGATATATTTTAAACTCATTGAATTAATTTTTGTGTCAAAAGCACATCCTAATCTTGCATGACTTAGGTAATTGTAGTGCAAATAATGTAATGCTTAACGGCTTGGAAAACTAGTTCATATAAGCTGCTCCATATAACGTTTAATTTCTGCATTTTATATCCACGTTTGGTTGGCAACCTTTGTCGATGGCCGCAGTGGTTCCTATTCATACGGGGTTTAATTTCTGACATTTTTTCAATTTATACATTTTATATCCTCGTGAGTATAAAAAATTTACAAGAGTTTGTAATACAGCGGAGTTGCAACTAAGCAACCACCACACATTTATAAAAAAAAATAAAGTAAAATAACTGCCTTTGGATCTTCTTATCTTCGTAGCTATTATATATGCTACGCCTCAAAGTTTCCTTATTAATTTGCGCTCATGTAATATTATACTCAATAAAGTATTTAGATGTTAAAGTAATTATCGCGAAACTATAGTAGTAGTCGATTTAATTCAATCAGAAACATTCTTTTGTTTCAATTATTTGGTGTTCTAATGTCATGTTTTAAGGGTTTGAGCTTTTGTGTCGGGGCTTAGTCCACTTTTTACTGAGTATTAATAAAAAATGAGTATCCACCGCAAAGTTCCTCTTGTCGCGACAGTTTTTCCACAATATTCCGACGTCTCTAATTACAGAATCGCTTTACGTGAACCTGTAGCTGACACTGATGACACTCTAAATTAGACAGAGCGGGCAACTCTTTGTTTTAATATCAGGGAGATATGTCTTGGAATAACTTCATATTTAAGTGAATTACTTCTGAAATATTTTATATGGACTGTATTTCTTAATAAATTCTTCTAATTCTAATGGATTAAATTGAAAACTATTAAGTATTGACATACAAAAAATAAGTTAATACAAAAGATTATTTAAACGTATCGGGACAACTAAATATTTTCGAGACCGTGTAAATCTCCAAAAAATTAGAACAAAGGTTTGTTAGTGTTCAGTGTAAGCTATCATCAAAAATGTTTCTAATATTGATGTTACAGTTGTTATGGAAACCGCATTCTCGTAGGATTTTGAAGTACCTTTGTGTATGTAATTATGTTACAATTTTTCCACCATACTTAAAGATATTTACTCTTCTCTGTAATTTTTGCTAAAGGGATAAGTACAGAGAAACACAATTTTCTTGGGCTGATGTTGAAACTAGATTTTTAACAAGCTTTTTAACAAAATCGGAGCCTTCTTGGAGCAATAATTTTTTGAAAAGTTTTCACAATGTCCAAATAATTATTCAAAGTTTGAAAAGTAAAATGGAGAAAAAATATTTTCAACTGCTTATTGAAACGAATCTCAGACAAAAAAATGTTTTACCTTTCATGGAAATTGAAGGTTTTCAAGTTATTTGCAAATAATAATCTCAGTAATCGCGCTTCCACTAGCATGCAAAGCATTTAGGTAGTTACAGGATCACAAAAAAATTTCATCTAAACGATCTCGCTGTATCACGGATTCCAATAGTCGTCAACAAAGTCAATTGCTTATATTTTATCCGCTGAATCATTTTCGCTAAAAATAAAGTACTTCATAGAGTTACTTTCGCACTATTGTCTATCTTGAAGTGAGATAGTTTTTTGGTAGAAATCACTAACAGTTATAATTAAAACATTTAATAAACCATAATTCTGACAAAAAATAGATTAATTGTTTAAATTTAAAGGTCAGGTAATCGCAATAGATTTGAAACAGTTAGCTATGTATTGTAAGGCTATAAAGTTTTCAATCTTAAAATAATCCACACTTTTTATGATTATTTACAGATACCTTAAGAACCTTTCTTTTTTCTCGAGGAGGTTCATTTTAAGTAAACATGCCTGAGTTTCTGTTATTAAGATTTTCTTTGATTCTAGTGTTTGAAGCTTGAATGCTTGTTTAGATACCCTATATAATATTCCGAAAACTCTTTAACCCATGTTTTGTTAATAAACCTGCTACTAGTTCCATATAGGTTCAAAAAAATTATGTTGCTCCAACTTCATCTATTACAAAATTACAAAGAAGAGTAAATATAGCATGATGCAACATAGTTATATAGCATGATGCAACATAGCTATATATCTGCAGACATAAAAGAACTGTATTTGAAAAATATAATAACATGAACATCTAGATTAGAAATAAATTTTAATGATAGTATACTTAAAATCAACACATTTTTGTTTGAAAAATGCTTGCCCATAATTGTTGCCTAGACGTTTATCTACAATTCCTTGTACCTCGTGTAATAAATATAGTCTAGTTTTTCCAAGTTTCGCAGAATTTTATAGGCATTATTACGTACAAAAATATGCATACACTGTTATGCATATAGAACACAATATCTTATTAGAAAGATATCAACGCATCTATTCGTTTTTTGGCTTATGGCTGGACCTCCACAGAATCCCACGTGAAGGTTCGGCAATGCCAAATGACACGTTAAGCCTGAGGTGGGCAAAAAGTACAAAATTTTCACGCATACGCACGCATCTAAAATTCATAAAATTGATGTACAGCAAATGATTTAGCAATTTTTTACTATGTTGATTTGTAAGTATTATCACTACACTCTTTCGCTTCATGACATTTATTAGCTCTAGTAATAATATCCATATACAACAGCGCTGTTATAGAACAAAAGATACACATAAAAACTTAAGGTCCCTACTATGAAGTCTTTCATTTGATGTGGGTAACATCTGATATCTATATCATTAGCTCACAAATTCAAAGGCCGAATTTTTACGACTACACCTAAAACTAACAAAAAAAGAAATTGATAGATATACCATGTGGGAGTAATAGACCACGTTGAATATAAAAGCGAATTTTTCCTAAACGCAAGTATTTCAGAGCAGTATTATATTACACGGTAAAAAATTGCTACGTTTTCGAAGAGGAGATAAAATTTTATAGGTCTTCTAACCTTCGATGTGCAGTATGTATATACTCACTGCTTGCGCTCTGGGAAAACCTTTTCGCGTCGAAAAAAAATTTAATACGGCATGTTTTATTATAAATATATCGAATATATTTACTCTTGAAATAGAGTACTTTGAGAACTATTAAAGAATTATGATAATCACTTATTAACTCCGGATGCAAATATAATAAGTCATTTCTAGCACTTTGTTTGGAATAGTTTGCTTTGAAGAACATTTTCGGATAAACATCCAATAAATATACTTTCCGTTCTATTAACTATCGCATAAAGAAACTACCTAGAGGAGAAACATTTGATTTACAGCGCTTTCGTTGGAGAAAATTGAAGTGTACCCTTTCCATGTCATACAAGATATATTTAAGATAATTAATAGTTGCCAGAATCTAAGAGACGAAAAATTGTAAACTGTCTGCTAGCGGAAACCGACATTTATAATGTAAAGGTATACAAAAGCAAACAGACTGAAAGGGAAGTAAACTGTAAGAAAGCAAGGACAGAGAAAAACGAAGTTAGTCTAACGGCTTCTTATTCGCTAAAAAGTGCGCAGTATCACGTGCATTTAATATAATGCTAGCTCCAAAACCCCGTAAGAAGTTAAGCAGACTGGAAGGGATGGGTAATGAGCGGGAGATTTCGATATAAAAATGAGATATAGCTAACGTTCAGCGGTACTTGTTTACCTACTTATTTATAAGTTCTTATGTATGTATAAAAAACTCTCAAAAGCATTTTTCGCTTTTTCCTTCATAAAACCTTTTTCACAGTTAAATTCAGCTTGTAACCTTATTGTATAAATTTAAATACCACTACTTCTACGCAATGTCGATATGTTTTTATTTAATGAATTATTTCTCTTGTACTCCTGTAAAATAACTTTACTTAAAATGTTGACAAATTATTAGCTTTTTTAGACAGTACCCTGAATGATTTCATGTTGCTATCGTTTTTGAGAGATTGACAAGTTTATCTTTAACCCACTTTTGAAGGTCGAATACCTCGAAAGCAGAAGCAGCTCAGAACTTCCCCTAAAGAGTGATGATTTATGGGTTCAGGAGTTCTAAAGTTTTCTTAAATATTGAAGATGTAAATCCTATATCGAGAAAGCTTTGAATAGAAACAGCTTGACGGCAAACTCCATTTGTATTTCTTTTAATGATGCCAAAATGAAGAACCAATAAAATAAAATTCGCACTCCACCCTCATATGTCACCTTAGTTGCAGTAACTACAAATATATTGCGTATGCAGATAATTAATCATACTTCGGAGAAATTCGTTCGCATATAAGCGCTCAATGTACTCACATGTCACATTCTAATTCTATTATTATAATTATAATACTTTACTACAAGATTTTGTGACGTTTGTTACAGTTATTATTACTTATTTTTAAATCACTAAACAGTAGGGCTGGGCGAAGTATCGATACATCGTCCAGTATTCGATACCATCACTGGTATCGATTCGCCGATACCTTAGATAACATCGGCATCGGTACCTTGAAATCGATACCTAGGTATCGATACAATATAACGATACCTAAGTATCGATACCAACGAACTACGCGGTAACAACTACAGTATCGTAAAAATCATTTTTAGAAAAATACTAAACCTACTAAACAGTGGTTGTTGATTATCTTTGACGATTAACGGTCATTTTCTCCTTGGCATAATTTTGCACAGAAGACTAGAATACATCATTGTCAAACCTGCCTTGTCTCTATTAAGATCCATAAACTTTTTGAATAGTTTCCTCGTTTTTGCTTTTCTAATGACTCCAGACTTGACAGAAACTTTTTGAAATTTAATATTTCCTACGATAATATACAGATTGGCCGGGTAATTATCTAGGAATAGGAAACGATCCAATGAGTAGGAGTGAATAGAGCGTACATATGTGTGAATATTAAACATACGAGTGCGGCGATAGAACGATCACTTGCATTGTTGCTAGTCACGCGCTCAAGGAATCGCCGCACTCGTCTGTTTAATATTAACACATATGTACGCTCTATTCACTCGTACTCATTGGATCGCTACCTATTCCCAGATAATAGCCCGTCTAATCTGTATATGAGTTCCGTCCCATTTTCCTTGGTCGACCTAAGAGATATCGTAGTTTTTCGGATGCCATCACAAACTGAAATACTGCATTATTTTTAAGTGCTGGTCGATTTGGCGGATCAAAGTTGTCTTGATTCATCTCATGCATAAGATATAACTCATAATGCTAATGTAATAATAGAGCAACCAGTGGTGCACAATTTCTACATGCCTACTATTTAGTATTTTTTGAGGTTAATTTAAATGTCGTATTGTGAACTTTTGAAATGGTATATAAATATAAATTAAATGTAAAAATGCTACAATTATTTCACAATCTTTTTCGGATTACTACTACAATAACTTATACATATAGTGATGGATTTAGATAAAGGAAGAATTATCAATGGATCTATTTCTGAAAATCGATTATTATTATTATTAATTATTATCGAATTTGAAATAACCCAGTTAAAGAAAGTTACTGTTTTTACAAATAAGAAAGATATGAGGATAATTTAAAATTTTCAGAACCACTCACCTACTGCTACCATATACACAATTAGACTGAAATACTTGAAATTTCATCGTTATAAATCACTGAGGTTTCTCTAGAAAACAATTGTACTCCACTATAATAATAATAAGAACACCATATTCTTTAGTTCATACACGCTATTTTGTACGGAGATAACCCGTATAAATTCGAAGAAATATCGACATAACAATATTTAAATTAAAATAATGAAAACAAAATATTAGAATAAGTATGAATACTAGCTGAACAATACATAAACGATGAAGCAAATTTCAAATACGCCGTAACATGCACATGTGAATGATCAAAGCAACTATCGAGGCCAGTATCAGGTTTTTACTACGCCAAACCCAAGAAATAAAAGTGTGGGGATGCATGCTGAGTTACTTGAATAGTTGGCTTGTTATTGTTAGAATGTATCAATTAACCCGCAACTGAAGACGTACGGACATTCTACTTCAATTATGGTAGTTATCATCAACACAGCTCTTTAATTCTTGTGTAACTGTCTTACTGTCATCTAATTTGCTATAGTGCATATTATGAAGTAGAAAATTATATAAGTTATTTTTATATAGTTTTGTATGTTCGTTGTTTGTTTTATCGGTGGTCTCTCAATAATATAAAATAGGATAAAATGGGTTGGAAATGCAACACCCTTTTATTTATTTTTCTTTCATGTGTGGGTTAATACGATAACTTTTGCAAAGAAAAAGCTTGAATCCATCATATGTATATTATTTTTGTATGAAAATTAATAGATACTAGGGGAGCTATTTGTAATGCAACCAGTTTTTCTTTTTTTTAAGTACCGTTTCAAAATATTAAAAAAAACTATTAAAAACTAAAAGTTTTTATAAAAAATTTCTTTTTACATGAAAGCCTGTACTTTTGAGGCATTTATCATATCGAACAACTAAGTTTTGTATCCCGTTGTCATAAAAGTCTGTCACCTGATTTAACAGCCATTGATTCGCGGTCGTTTTGAGGTTCATCGTCACCTTTTTGTCAACTTTTGCATCAAATCGTCAGTAATGACAGAAGGCCGCCCAGTCCATTCTTCGTAATGAGCATTGTGGCGACCATCTTTAACAGTTCTCACTTTCTTACTATTCCACCACTCATAATGTTTTCTCCATAAACTTTACATATCTTACGATGAATTTAAGTTGCTTTCACGCCTTTAGCACTAAGAAAGCTCATAACAGCGCATACTTCACAGTAGGCGGCATTTTCAATCGGCGAAGGGATTTTAAATATCCACAAAACAGTGTAAACATAGTTGATTATTGCCTTAATGGCGTCTGTAGCTTGTCAACAGACAAATGATCACAATGCCTATGCATAAACTGCCGATCGCAGCGCTGCAGAAACAGAATTTTGAAACAGTACTTACTTTAAAAACACACCTCGTATTTATGAGTACAGGTCATAATTTTTATCATTAACAGTAATAATAAACATTTTAGGTGAAAAGCTACTATCAGCCAAGTGCAAACCGTCAGAGAGGCAACAGTACATAATCCAAACCTTTGATTTAGTGCATTTTTGATCATTACCACTAAGGTTGGTAGTTTTAAATTTTAATTCATACACACTTTCACATTCAATAATTTAACCTTATTGAATATCCAACGGCAAATGATTGAAATAAAAATAATAATTGAAATGTATACTAAACTTAAAAACTAAGACAGCTTGAATTATTACGTTTATTTCGAGGATACTTAATTTCATTATCAATTTCATTGGTGTTATCTCAATAAACAGATTTAGCTGTTTCAATTCAAATAATATATTCAAATATTGTTACATGTTTCATGCACTGAAATTCGGATGTTATTTTCAAGCTAATTGGTATTGGTTTGAACAGAACTGTGCCTACTACATTTAAAAAGTCACTGTGTTACATTTAAAGTTAGTTTCAGTTTTATCACATATCTCTTTAGTCTATAGGTACAACAGTTACAGAGTATATAAACTTTGCTAATCTTCGTCCACGGTACTGAAATAAGAGGGAACTATCGAGTTATTATCACTATTACATAGAGAGATAATATCTGCTTTCAAGTTTTTTGTACACTTTGCAATAGGTATATCAATAAATAATCTTTTGTTTAGAGATCTCGTGTTTTGTCTAATTTAAAAAGACGAAGATTTACAAGGTAAGCGAAGTCATTGCTAGAAAGTCGTGCTATTGTGCAGTTTCGGTCTATCTGAAAAGGGTCACACAAGTCAAGTGTCGACAATTGATTACTACCACCAGAAGTTCTGAATCTATTGAAACCGTTTCGTACTAATAACAATTGTATTCGTTGAAATTAATGAGCGGTGAATGTTTAATGAACAAAAAGCTGCGTTCGCAGACTAGGGATAAATAGCTTTCTCCTACTTCCTTATAATATATAAATATCTACAGAAACCTATCAGAATACATAATGATAAAAGCGTACTTGCACTATATTTTAATAAAAGGTAAAAGTAGAAAAGGAAGTACTATGAAGTAACAGCGTAACAGTAAATAATTTCTGTGTAAACTAACGAGTCCAAACGCATACATATTTAAAATTAATATGCAAAGACTTTTTAGTTTTCTTAAATAGGCAGATACATGCTAATCCGATTCTATAGTTCTCTCGTAAGCACTTCTATTAATAAGAATTGATTGTGAATATTGATTTTTAAATTAATACTAGCAAATCGCATTACTTCCGAAAACTAGTTTCAACCACTACTCTCATACACGTTAACATAATAAAATAAATACAGTAATATCATTTCTCGTTCCTTTATTATTCCTAGAAGTTTGTAAGATTATTTAGCTGCGGCCGGTACGTTTTATTTGAAAAATTGTTTTCTCAAGAGACATATTGTAACTTGTATCTTTGTTAACATCCCCAAAGTAGAAAATTCATTTTCTGAGTACTGTGCTGAATTACTTTAGGTTATCGCAATGGTACCCAAACGACCCCTTAGGGGGATACGAAGATATCCTCAACAATTGCAGAATGCTCATAAGTTGAAATGCTTTTCTGAAGCGGGTAAAAATGGAGAAAGTTCCTAAAAGTAACGTATTTCTTACGTAAGTGAAAGGTGTTTATTATTCAAAAGAAAAGGTGTCCTGTACAGAATTTTGTTGACGTTTTTAGGTACATTTTATAAATATTAAACATTGAAATAAAATTAAAAATCATTAAGGAAGCTACACATCAATACTTAAAACAATGAAAATGCGGTGTAGTTTTCCATATAATATAATGGTTCTAACGGCTTACTATATCTGCAACCATTATGCAGATCCTGCATATGACTGAGAAACGACAAGAAAGCTATACTAACTTTTTCTTTCTAATGCTCATTCCAAACCCGTTTTCGCGAGATTTGTTTTGTCGATTATATCAGTATCTAATATAATCATTTTATCCAAATTTTAATTGATGATGTCACCAATCTAATTTACATTGCAGTTCCACATGTTCATTTTATTATATGTAGTAGCTGCAGAATTGTATTTTTTTTTTGATATGAATAAGAACATTGTAGTACGGCTTCAGAAATGGAATTGTCACTTCGAGACAATTGTATGATTGTAACTTTATGTCAGTGTGCTATCATCTCTGTAACGTGCAAATTTATGGTTTCTACTGAGTCAAATTGGCTTTTATTTGGTGTTAATTGCAATTTTTGAAGAAAACATTAATAATCTTATCAAGAAAGTGATTCATGATTTACGTTCCTTCATACAGAATGTTTTGTTATCGCACAACATCTACGGATTTATACTTATCTTCGATCCTTATTTGGGGTACATAAATCAAAAGATTGTGCCGTAAAGTTTAGCATAGAAGCTACCTATTTTACAGGAAAACTTAGAGAAAATTATTTTCAACGATATGAAACTTTAGTTGGATACCTGATCTTGGAAATTTGCTCGTTTTTCTTTAAAAAGACGTGCTGTCGATTGAATTAATGTATTTGACACCCTACGCGATCAGAATCGTTAAGTGAAAACTAAAAATTTACATAAAATATATTTTTACCAGAAGCAGCTTGCATGTTTCGCATGCAGATAAGATTTATTTAACATCGCAGTAGTGCACAGTCGGCGAGAAACAGCTGCTGAGTGCGGAATATTGAGTACGAGACGTAATTTGAATTTAAACCGTCTTTCAGGATATTTACTTAAAACGGACTACCGGATTCTCTAGAAATACATGAGCTCCAAATTTGCAAATAAATTACAAATCGGAACTACTAAAGTAAACTAGAGTGATCAAACTTTAGTTAGCCAAATATATATGGTAAATTTGCGTACGATATTAAATTTGTTGCAACTTCCAAAATATAGTATTATATTTGGAAAGGAGGGAATAATTTAAATCATATCATTTTAAAGATCTAGAGTAAACATCAATTACTAATTCATATTATTAATTATTTACAAAACTTCTATCAAAACATTTTCCTAAATTACATAACCTGCGGATGGATGTATAGGATCTCTTTGATTTACGCACAGAGATTTTCTATTTAATTCTGTTTTATCAATAAGCAACTTCCGTTTTCCGATAATATATACGAAGTCAGATGATGCAGTAAATTGTACCTTGGCTGTATAGTAAATTATTAATAATCAATATTTATTATAATTATAATTTAATAATAAGTAGTCCAGAATAGGTAAATAGCTCAGAAATGCTGACATTTAAAATTTTGTTGGTCAACATTCCTTAAGACGATTTTAACTGGCGATCCAATTTTCCAATAGATTGATCAAACCATGAAATCATGCTAGTTGGCTGTTGATTTATTGGTGCCATAATTAAGAACGAAATTATGCACGTGTCGATGTACCTCTTTACTCTAAAGGTAGTAGTGGAAACTGGCCCACAGAGACGAATGCTATAATCTCTACGATTTCTTCTGATAGATAGCTTGCTATCCGTTCTTGGAAGATGTATTTGTTTCATAGGGTTATGTCGAGTCGTGAAAAGAACCGTATTCATTTAAAAAAATGTCATATTTACATCTGCGTCCTCTACGTACTAAACGTGCCGCTGAAGTTGCAATAGAATTAGTCAAATTTTACTTGGTGCACCGGTGCATCAGTTATAGAGGAAATAATGGAATATTGCCCTGACTGCAGGATAGTTTACGGAAGACCGCGTCATCCACAGAGCCAAGACAGCGTGGAGAGAAGCAACCATGACGTAGAGAATATGCTGCGTGCTTGGATGGCCGATAGCAACACTCACTGGTCATTTGGTTGCTACTTTGTACATTGGCAGAAAATACCTCTTTACATCATATAATTGGGAGAACGCCCTATCGAGCAGTGTTTGGCAGTGACCCCAGAGTGGAATTAAAGTCTACTAATTTGCCTGAATCAGTCATTAAACACCTGCGTACTGAAGAGGATCTAGACAATATTTATAATAAAGACACACTAGAAGACGACATCAAGAACAATAGTGAACAGACACAGTTATCTGCAGAAGTAGAAATTTCACAAGAAGTCTCGGTGGCAAACCAAATACAGAAGAACTAGACAGACATGTAGAAAGATATGTAACGTATGCAGTGAAGAGGTTCTGGAAACATTTTTATGCACAACCTGTAAAAATTGTGTGCATCTCAAGTATTGTTACATATCCAGTGGTTCGTTCCATACATCATCAAATATGGAATGCATCCATTGTAATACTGAGAAAAATATATCCAAAGATAGGTCAACATCTTATATTGGACAGAAAAGGGCTGCACAAAAAATGACTGAAACCACTGACAAAAACACACCTATGGTCGGGGCTCGACTTAATCACGAACAGAATTAGTTCGACAACTTAAAAACCATAATAATTAGAATAGTGCTCTCCGAGACTTTTCTGGAGAAGATTACATGCTTTACAAAAATGTCCTACAAGTTTTTTGATATCTTCTGTCGTTACGCCTACGTTTGCAAAGAAAAGGGTAATTAGGATAATTTTTGCGATATTTCCCTTTTTTTGCGAATCCAGCATTAACCGTATAAGATATCTAGAAAACTTGTAAGACTTTTTTGTAGAACATGAAATCTTCTACAAAATGTCGAGGAAAGCACTATTCTAGTTGTTATGGTTTTCAAGTTCTCGAGCTAACTTTGTTCGTGATTAAGCCAAGCACTGACCTTAGGTGCATGATATGGTACCTACATATGTACATACATACAGTATATAGGCAAATCACAATATCAAATCATTCTTCGAAGAGGAGTTGCCAAACAGTCTAAATTTGCAGGACATGGGTTTTAGAAATGTATATGCAAGCCAAGTAAATATCAATGCAAAAAATGATTAAACTAATTAATATATCTTACCAAAAAAACGAATTTATATTTTGTGCGTTAAGTGTAGCCCTTGTTGTTAATATTTTTCTTAAATATGTTATGTTTAATGTAAGTTTAATTGCTAATAATAAAATGGAACAATATTTTTTTCTCAAAATCGAACTATTTTAATAATAACACTACCTAATTTATATGAATGCAAAAGTATATACATATATTGTACATTCACAATAGATCTTACATAGGTCGCAGTGAAGAGAGGCACTCAATGCCTGATCAACCCACCAATAATCTAATCTAATATACAGGGTGTGGCGTTTGAATCAGTAGCCTTTTGATTACAGGAGTATCGTGATTTATTTGGACTGCGTTTTTCTAGAAATCATTAGTAGGTAGGTAGCTACTTTTGTTTTTTGTTTGGGTGTCTTTGTGCAAAAATACGCCACGTCCCCTTAATAATTCTATCACATTCGCCGTAAACAATGATAAAATTTAAAAAATCATCATTGTAAATGCTAAATTTGCCATTGCTTGCTATAAAACATAAACTTTTGAAGAAAAGTGTGAAAACATATCTAATGCATACATAGACAATTTACTATTAAGTTGTCACATCTTTGATAGCCACGGCCTACGCTTTATTAATGTTGAAATATTATTAGGTTTCGTTATTGTTAAGTGAAATAATAAAATAGCTCAAAACCGGTTATATTTAGGTATAGGGAACGCTAGTATCAATTAAACGAGAATGAAGATAGGAATTGAAAGCTGAAAGAGTTATAATTGTTTGAAATTGTTGGAATTGAGTGGTATGTGGAAAACACCCTGTATATAAAAAATACATTTCAAAGGACGAGGCACTTTAGTGGTGTCTTGCAATTCGCTATGTCAAATTTTAAGTCAGTAGCGTGTTTGTTTGCAGCAATATAGTGATTTATTTGGGACTGTGTTTTTCTAGAAAAATTAAAAAAAAATTGAAATATCTCAAAAACTATTAATTTTTAGTAGAGGACATGGTACATGAAATTTACTCAAAATTTTATAGAGAATTGAAAAATAAAATAAAAAATACCATGTTCTATTTAAAATAAGCGAGTTGGTATGTACTTCCGATGTACCGGAAGTAGATCATTCATGAAAATATTATATTTAAAATCAGCATTATCGATAGTGTAATCTTATAAAATTTTACTTTTCGCCTATTACTACATCCTCAAAAACTTCTAATCAAAACTCTTCGCGCCACACCCTGTATATTGTACGAATACCTATTTATGAAGGGATTTGGTATATTATAGCATTAAATAATTAAATCAATTCATATTATAGTACGGGAACCGAAATACAATTTGTCTGTGTTTTATAGCCTCTTTTAAACTTCAGTCTGTTTTACATACTATATCAATTACGTGTCCGTTTAAGCCCATTTCACAATATGCCTGGCATTTTATAACATGCCTGAAATTTTCTAGTCGAATTGTAAACTAACGCTTCCGTATACAATGTGCCGGCTTTTTGTAAACTGCCTAGGCCTTTTATAATATGCCCGATTTTACAATATGCCTATATACGACATATATGTACATACGAGGGAGCGTTTTTATATTCGCGGAATGGGGGATAAGGGGTGGAAATAAAGAAACCAAATTATTTTTCTTTTTCAATATATTCACCTGCAAGACGGATACATTTTTCACATCTTTCAATTAATTTATTTATACCCTCATAAAAAAATGATTTCTCTTTATCTGCAAAATACGCCGAAACTGCCTCCTTGACTTCATCATCGGCAGTCAATTTTTTACCCCGCAGCTCTTTTTTCATTTTCGGAAACAGGTAATAATCACTCGGGGCCAGGTCTGGGCTGTAGGGTGGGTGATTCACAATTTCGAAGCCCACCTTATGCAGGGCAGCTAACGCAACGCGGCTCCTGTGGACGGGCGCGTTGTCGTGCAAAAGCAGCACACCTTTCGTCAATTTTCTTCGACTTTTCTCTTTAATGGCTTCTTTTAGTCGCTCTAATATTGAAGCGTAATATTCTCCGGTTATAGAAACACCTTTATCTATATAATCAATCAACAATATTCCTTCCGAGTCCCAAAATACCGTTGCCATGAGTTTCCCAGCTCGGGTCGTCTTCAAGGGATTCCCTTCCTTGTTTAAATAAACTATGCCACTTGTACACCATGGTTTTTCCTGGACAAGCGTCGCCGTAAACCAATGACATCTCATTCATTATGGTCGCGACTGATTTTCCTTGCCTGGTAAGGAACTTTATAACGGCACGATATTCGATTTTTTCCATATTTCACTTTTCTCTCCTGACTAACTGTCTAATAACAATGAAACTTCGTAGTTATACTAATTATGAGTCGCTGCACAGGCCACGCCCCCAATGCGCCTAATCACCCCCCTACAACCCGCTCATTCCGCGAATATAAAAACGCTCCCTCGTACATATGTATATATTGCATTACCCGGCTCATTTGATTTTCTGTATAAATATCCCTACTCTATTTGACTCTTTTACCGTGGTTGAGCCTGTGTATTAATTATGATATAGTTCTACAGACTTATACTATACCTTCTATATTCTATATATTCTTAACTGATCTGATGAATAATTATTGTTATTATAGTTATTATTTTTTTTTATCAAGTATTTCCTCAAAAGATGTCTATTCGAATGATAAATGTTTATCTACAAAAGGATTTTATCAGAAACGGAAAAATGCATACGCTTTCTCTGCTATAAGCATATGCAGTCCTTTGATCTTTCCATTTGCTAAGTAGCTATGTCGGTAGGAGGTGAGCTTTCACGATGCAGCTGATGCATATTGCAAGTTCTTAAATATGCAACAATGGCTCTGCTTTCCACATTTACAGACATCAATTGTTATGCATGGATAATAAGTGGTTGAAATTCTTTACAATATATTAGAAAATTTGCTGTAATAGATTATTTAAGTATACAATAGTCCTTTTACTTATTTGTAAATATCGTAAATATCGCTGTGCGAAATAGTGAGCCGGAGGCCAAATAGTTATCTTCTCTACATATTACGTTATAGTTAACTGCCACACCATTATCATTTCATTTGTTTCATTGCAACAGTTTTTGGCAATTACATAATTTTTTCAGCTTTCCAATTTTCAGTGGTATTTGATAGATTATTTGCGCTAAGTCTTTGGTAAGAGATTTTCCATTTTCGTAGATGTATAATCAAATGTTCTAAATTCATTCACATATTGGTTACCGCCTTTTAGTTCTTAGAATAAATAATGATTCACATGTTCCAGTACATTCACTCCAATAATAATTTTGACTTCTATAGATATCTTTCAATTCCTGAAATATTTACACTTGTAGGTCAATAAAACAACAATTAATTGAATACCAATTTATTCCTGACATTTAATATCTAAATGTCAATTTCTTCCACTGAAGAAGTCTCATTAACGAAAACATCATATGTTCTGGAATAAATTTGTATTTAATTAATTGCTGTTTTATTGACCTACAAGTGGAAATATTGCAGGAATTGAAAGATAAGTACATAAAGGTCACAAAATAGTTATATTACTTCTATAGATACTCCGTAATTGCTTGGATCAGTTTAGAATGATTGAGTGCATAATTGCAAAAATTTTATTATTTTCAATCATATGGTGTATGTCAACGCTTGCCTTTTTGAATGTTATTGTGTATATGAATAAACAAAGGAACTCACTCGCTTTCAGTTGCAGGTAGCTAATAAAAGTTTATTTTCAAATCTTATTAAATCTGGTCGTGTTAGTATACTATACTTAATTATAATCATCTTTATCACAGCATTTTGTCAGTAGTTGCCCTCCAAAAGAGTGATCATAAGCAATGATAAAATAAGTTTCGAAATGGTTAGTACAATTTCTTTTTCTTTTCTGTAAAAAACATGATATCAAAGTTATTGCTTATTTGAAAACCAATATATGGTTTAAATTCAAAACGAGTGAAATTGTAGTATATATATTTATCGCAAATGGTGAGAACTCTACTTTTTATACTGAATTTAAAATCAAGTTGAAACGTCTAATATTAGAAATTCAATATGTTCCACCTTCTACCGTAGTTGAACTGCCCGTGATTGATGGTGCTTGAAAATCCCGTTGAGGTTTTCCTCGTTTATTTTATTTTAGCGATGTTGATACGGTGCGATATCGACAGTTTCAGAATATTCCAGTTTTATAGAGTCAAACCACGTAATTTATCTGGATATGTTAGATTAAAGTAGCAAACAGCGGTTTGTCATCCGTATCGTATTTACCAATGTACGACGTTATAAATTAAGATCAATATTACAGCTACTGTTTTATCCTAAGATGATAATATATTTGACAGTAACATGTTGAATTCAATATTTATACGATTTTACTTACGCCTTGTCGGCAGCGATATATGATTAATTATTTTGAATACAAAATTTAATGTCTGATAATTTTAATCTTCCCTACCGTTAAATTAACAATGGACATGCCCAAATTTTGTTTAATGAATGCCCGCTTTGTAATTCCTTTTGAATGCATTTGTTTAAAATTACTAGTGCAAAAGCCCGTAGTTGATTTGGGTGCATATATAACAACAATTCTATCATGAATGACATTTAAGAAATTTGTTGAACTAGGAATTCAATTTCCTATTAATTTATACAGCGTGAATGATATAGAGTTCGGTACAAAATTAATAACATGACAATCACTTGGGACATGCGCTTTTTCTGCACCTATTTATGTCATTTCCGCTTGAATTCCTTTTCGCGAATTCTCTAAGTTGATAGGTCTATTAGAATTTATCGTTTCGTAAATAACCTCATAGAAAGAAGACTCGCAAAATGTTAAAAATTAAGTAAGTTAATTTAAGTGGCTCTCACTAATGAAACTAACCTAAAATTGCATTTCAAAATCATTTTAGTTATTGCAAAATAACGAAGTAATTGAAATTAGGTTTTCTTGTCAAAAAATTACGTCATAAATCTATAAATAAAAAAATAGAAGTTGTAACTGAATGTGAGATATACTCGTGTATATGAATTTGAGATATACATATGTAATAAAGAGTTTATGTTTTTAGTTACCTTATAATTATATGTATGTAGTATAACGGTGTGAAGTATCCTAGAGATTTAGTCGCAACTCGCTCTTCCTTAACTTCCAAATTCTTCTAATTTGTGTGTCGGGATAGTGAAAATCGTAGAGGTACTCTTATTCGTTTCTTAGGCCAGACGATAAATAATTAATGTATATAGAAGCACAAAGAATACGTTTTAGTTTTAGCAATATTTTATTAATAATATATTTGAACGAATCGCGAATGACTCTTCTTTGGTACCTATTTTTATTGCGTTTAGTTTAAGTGAATGGTTAAACTATAACTAAAAAACTATTGCCGTCGTTGCGCACCGTGCACTGAGTAAAAAAGGTGTTTAGTAGTATGACACAAACGATTACTTGGAAATTGGATCCCTTACACAATTTCTATTTCGAAATATGGTTAAATGCCGTATATTATAAACGTTTAGTCAAGTGCCGATTTGTATGCAGATGTTGCTAATATAATATGGAGAAATTTTACTGAATCATAAATTCATAATACTATATATACTTATCGGTAGCATAAGGAAGAATTTTGTGTAACCAACCTAGCTATTAAAACATTGACTAATGTTAATGGCTTTTTACGATAAAAAATAGTGTCAATTATTACAAGTCAGGTGGTGTTGAAATTGAAATAAATTTATTGCGTGGTAGCAGTTCGAATAATGAAAAATTTAAACTTCAAATTTAAAATTTAAACACAGCAGCATTCATCAAAATCTTGACTAAAGGGGCAACTGGTTCCAAAGTTCTTATTTGCAGATGTCTATAGAAATAAGAATATGGAAAACAATATCTCACATGTCGAAAAATAATTTAATTGTTCCTTTTGTGCATAGATACATTACGTATAAATCTTCCATCGTAATATACATATTTCTCGTCATAATAGTGGTATTAATTAAGGTTGCATTTATATATTTCACAATTTGAAGAGAAACTAGGGCAAAGTCCTCTCAACTAAAGTTATATTTCGAAATTATATCACCAAATGTTTGACCTGACAGCATACAGCAAGCTATTTTATTCAGTTGTCGCTTAATTTGATAGCTAGCCATGAATAAGCGTAATATTTGATTAGATTTTAATAGATAGTACTAAATTATTTGACCACTGGAATTAATTGGCGTCTTGTTATAGAATTCTAGTCTAAAGTTGTACAAGTAGCCTATATATGGGGATTTTCTAGTATTTATATATTTTTATTGAACATTTTCTGTGTTACATTATTTGCATACTTTTAAAATGAAGAATGTTACTAAATCCTTCAAAATTTACTGAATAAACTGAACTTACTGTAGACTCAAACGTTGAAATAATCTGCATGGTATATTACATAATATACCTTTTACAGTTACTAATTTGTGGCATCCTGATTATGACTTATTTTTGAATATGCTACTCTTATAAAATTTGGAAAAAACTATTGCGAGAGTGAATTGGGGCTTTGAAAGTTTTGAAACTAACTAAACTTCAGTAATTGAAGTTTAAGAGTGACTAATTTTCAATGTTTTGAGATTTGTATTAATATTAAATTTATTCTCGTTCGTTCACAATTTTAAAACAATTTTTGTTACATTCTGAAGTTTAGTAAAACGCGTGCTTCGTATTTTCATTAAAAATATTCTTCTTGGTAGGAAACTACAGCTACTGTGTAAATAGTTTAAACAGTTATTGTCCTCAACTAAACTTCCATTTTTAATTTAAATACCGTAAAACGAGCTGACTTGGTGACAGATTTGACACTTTTGATAATTTTTTCAGTTCTAGTTTTATAGCTGGAAGGTCGAGTAAATAATATGAAGTATTATTCAGCAAGTTTCATCATTTAGCTACTAAACAATGACGATGCGAAACAAAAAACAATTAGGCAGAATTTTGATGTATACTTGTCACACATTGACCCCATCGCTCGGAGTGACTTTGTGACAGCATTGGGCTTTCACTAGAACACAATGTGGCCTTTCTGTGGAGAAATTTTGGAACATTATAACCGCATAAATATATACCAGGCTCCAAATTTTTTTACAAAATCACCTACTAACTGAATCATCAATATGTGATAAAGTCAACCCAAATAATAAAAATTATCGTTTTGGCATCATTTATTTATAGAAAATGTAAGAAAACAACGTAAATTAAGATTTAAATACAAAGTATTGCGATGTATTTCATACCTAAGCAAAATCGAAATTATGAAGCACATAGGACAGATCTTTATTACTTATAAGTATCTTCATTTTCTTGCGTTTCTCAGAGGGTTACTTTTTTTCTAATTTCACTTAAAGCTTTTTCTAATGATTTAAATATATAGTTTTTATAGGGACGAAAAATATGTACCAATTTTTTTTTTGTGGTGGGTGCAAATAATTACATTAAAAAAATCTCACCCCTATTAGTACCCAAAAGGTGTCACAATCTCACCTCGATATTTGTTGACATTTTATTTCGTAGAGCATAAGTAGTTTTATTTTTAAGAAGAACAGAGAGGTGGTGGCACTTACTGCTTCTTAATAGATCATACTATAACACTATCATATGCAAAAATAAATGAAACAAATGGTTCAAGTTACACAAGACAAAGTATTGCAACTTTCTGATAAAGTAAAAATTGCTTATCTACCTTAAAAAATATGTATGTTGTAAAAAACTGCAGAACGATCGCGAGACATAATACGTGGTACTGGTTCAAGCGTTTACCGATGCGTGTGCGAAAGGTTGCTACAATAACATAATAAATAGAGATGTAAGAATGACTTCTTCAAAGGAGAGTGGTGCTGTCACAAAGTCCCCTGAGTGTCACAAAGTCACCTCGTTTTACGGTAATTGTTTCTACAGGTCCGTATGTGGAACTCAGGGATAACTAAAATGTACGGTATATTTTTAAAGATCTTTTAAATCACCACACAAGGCTTCCTCAAAACATGAGACATCATCAAGGTTATGTTTTTTCTTATGGAACATTTTATATTTAGACTTAACTATATCTAAAACTATCAGAGGTTCGAAGCGCTAGAACATGTGTTGGACTAATGGTAATATTGTTTATTGAAACATAACTATAACTAAACCAATCACCGATAATGAACACAACAAACAGGAAGTACTGCAGTCTGTTATTGAACAATCTAAACACGTGTAAAGTAGTAGTTGCTAATGAAATAGATGCAAGTCACTGTAGTGTGTGAGGAATTCTTAACAATTGTCAATATCAACCATTTTACAATCTAATGTACCACTATTTAAAAGTGTTTGGGAAGTAAATGTATTCATTATATCAATATGTTAACGTTTAGGTATAAGGAATGCTATAGGTATTGGAGATCTAAAATGGCAATACGAAAATAACTATATACACTGCCGTCCATAACTGAGGGATCAGTAGCATACAAATTCGTCACTTTAGTCATTTACCTGCCCAAATAGGCCCAATCTAAATAAAATATGTTTGGTACGTTTGCAAGATATTTACAAAGGGAAATTGCATAAATCCCTACAATAAAGAACAAGTTTTCAGGTGAGAATAAACAAGGTTCTGTTAATCCATTTATGACCTGCAGAGGTACAAAGACCGTTCTTATAGAAAGAAATCGGTAAAGTTACTTATAATACTGCAATATTTACGTAATTATTCTACGAATAAAGTATTTAGATATTTAGGATATGAAACACTCATTTATCATAGAAGAAGTACTAGTTTGTGCTTTAGTGCTATCCGATCAACTTGTCATACGAGTACATAAGATAAAGAATTGTTTATCGCGAAAGAATGGGAAAATTAAACGAGTTGAATGCAGAGACACGTAGTGCTGTCATTACTTTACATAAAGAAAATTATTCGTTGCGGCAAATTGCGAAAAAACTTAAATTAACTTACCGAGCTGTCCAAGGAACAACGCAATCCGGAAAGCGATCCGGAAGACCCAAAATAACGAACCCGGCTGAAGATCGACGATTGGAAGTAATATCCAAAAGAAATCGACGCCTAACAGCTCCACAGATTCGAGCTCAACTCAATGAAAGCCGCGAAACGCCAATGTCCCTTACTATGGTAAAGAGGCGCTTAACAAAAACAGGGTTACAGGGACGCATTGCTGCTCGCAAATCGTTACTGAGACCACAAAATCGTCAGAAACGGTTGCAATGGACTAAAGAGCATCAAAATTGGAACATCGATATGTGGAAAAAAGTGTTAGGGACTGGTGAGTCAAAATTTCAAATTTTTTGCAATAATTGGAGTGTTTACGTTCGACGCAGACGAGGTGAAAGAATGCGTGATGATTGTGTTGTGGCTACCGTAAAGCATGGAGGAGGTTCACTGCTAGTTTGGGGAGCATTTTCCTTCGACGGTGTTGGAAATCTGCATCGAATCAACGGAATATTAACAAAAGAGCGGTACAAGGTCATTTTAGAAGAACATGCTATTCTTTCGGGGTTGCGATTGATTGGAGAAGGGTTTCATTTTCAGCAAGATAATGACCCAAAGCACTCTGCTCGACTTTGTAGAAACTATTTGGAGCAAAAATAAGCAGACTTGTTAACATGATTTGGCCTCTACAATCGCCAGACCTCAATCCTATTGAGTTTCTCTGGGATGAGGTGGATAGAATTGTGAGGGAACATTGTCCATGGTCACAACAACAGCTTTGGGAACATCTCCAAGAGGCATGGAACGCAATTCCAGTAGAGACACTTCAACGAATTGTATTAAGAATGCCCAAAATATGTAAAGCAGTTATTAAGTATGGCGGTGGATATTTTTCTGAGAATGAATTAAAATAATTTTATTTTTTTATTAAATATTATATGGCTTAGAATTTGTAAATATTACTTTATTTTTTAAGAATTCAACTTTGTTTTGTTAGAGTTACATAATTTTTTTAATATATGCATCGACTAATTTATTATGTTGCGTTGTATCATTTTTCTTCTACTGATCCCTCATTTATGGACGGTAGTGTATATATTTGATGATTCTAAACAAACAATGTATACATAAAGAAGACCAATTGTAGGAAAACGAACGATGGTACGGTTCACTTAGGTAGGTTTCACAGTCAAATGTAGCGTCTCTATGTATGCTAAAATTAGTAAAATAATGTATAATTGAGTAGGCCTAATTCAACACCCAAAGTCAGTAGAGAGTAGACGTAGGATAAGAGAAATGTAGTTATGAATATGTCATGTAAACAATACAACCGTTGATTGGATACGCGCACTGAAAACATTTGGGAATAATGCGGTCAAACTAGTTATCAGACTATAACGGCGATTTTAGGGATTTTGCATAAAGTTTATAAGCGAAAAGCAATAACTGTCGCAGTATACGCTGCGACTGCATGATTGTCATGCATCAGTAATAGTTGAGCAAATGGAACTGTGTGTGCTGACTTCGATAATATAATCTTACTTCGGTATTGAACGCGGGAATACTATAAATGTGAAGAATATACGATGAATATATTTAATACTGTATTATAATGGTAAGTACTTACTCTAACAGTATAAGCACGTCAGCAGGTATATAATGTAATATAAAATAAATCTATATAACTAAAACGGAGACATAAATTTTCAAACACATTTTTGTTCTCTAAAATCGCTATTTGAATTCCTACGCATCCTAGTATCATTGAATATTTTTCTTGTGTAAACGGAAATATAAATTGCCGTTTTATGTAAAGTCGTATGGATTTTTGGTCCTTCTACGCAACGACAAAGGCAACTTTATCCCGCACTCTTGTTTATACGTAAACCATGCTTATGAAGGGCCTTCTACAACTGCTGACACAAAATAGATAAAAATCTTACCTTTGTTTTCTGCCGGAAATTTTAAACCACACGACATTTATTAATGCAAATGACAAACTAATATATGAAAAGTAAAATAAGGTGTTATATATACGTTTTATTATAGCAAGAAAATAAAAACTGCGCAAGCTTTACAAGTTCCAAATAACTTCCAAATCAAAATAAAAAATAACTCTCATCGTTATTGAGAAACTTGAATGCAACACTTTTGCTTTGATTTAATCTAAATAAATATTTTAATTCATTAGAATGAGTAAAAAAACAGATTTTTGTGCATAAAATGCGAATAAAATTACGCAAATATAACAATGTTTCGATTTTTGTACGTGCAATACATGAAACAATCATATGGGTTTGCCTAATGAGAACATTTTAACAGTAATACCCACGCTTACAATTTGCCGCAAATATTTCTGTGTAGAAATACATTCCGTAACACGATAAAATCTTGACGAATATGAATTCCGTATATGCATACATATACTCCTCATGTTTACATTTGCTTGAACTATTTTATTATAAAGAAGCTAAAAATATGCACCATATATATACTAGTCAGTGCACGTAGTCTCTGGTTTACAGTTTTGTCATTCCCATTTGGTAGCAGGCTTGTAACCTGCAAAATTAATCAATAAGTAAGTATTGAGGTTTTCATACACATTATATACCAAAAAATTTAAAAGCTCATTCTGTATAGATTCAGTTCTATCAATATGCACCGTATCCATAGGATTCCCAATCACAGAACATTGCAGTAGGTTATTGACTGAAAACGCGTCAAATAGTGTCAAAATACAATTTTAGCTTAAGACTCTAGATTTAGTCAAAGAATTTTAGCGGTTTCAGGGGTTTCGTAGAACACTGATTACAAAGTAACTATTCCATATATTTGAATTCGGTTTTCGCTACAAACAATGTTTGACTTTTTCAAAAATGTAGCACTCCAAAATAATAGCCCTATTTATAAAAATAAACTCATAATCATATTTCTGCCGAACCCTTTCATCGCAAATGGTCTAGCTTTTTCTCGTCGTAAGCCGGCGACACCTTAAGCAAATTTACGAACATAATGTGGAAAGCGTGGCGACCACATTCACATATATGTTAGTTAATTACTTTATAGTTTATTTACTGTGAAACTCTTGAAAATGCTAAAATTCGTGCACTGAATCTGGAGCCTTAAGTTTGGAAAGACTAGATAGAGGATAATGTAATTCATTCTGAAATCTATAATACTAGATAGTTTATCTAGAGCTGTATTATTGAGAGCATAATAAAATGCTATTCGTAAGAGTTTTTACTGCTAATGAATCTAAACTTTCCTTATTAATATGTAGGTATCATTTATTTGATCTTAGATTTCTGAAGCTTTTGCTTCAATTAAGTGATTCTTCTAACAGTATATTTCATTACAATGTTTTCATTTCGCACCACAACTTCCAATGAACGAAAATTTAATCTTCTTTAAACCTTTCCACAAGCGATACTTTGTTGTTTTTCATCCATTCTATAGCTTCTTACACCATTCTACTGCAACAGAAAATGTTGTCCTAAATACAACTAGTTGTCCCATGACTATTAAAAGCAATTCGTTTAAAATTTATGTGTGTGTGTGTGTTTATTTCCATTCACAATTACTTTAATAAAATGTCTTTTTCTTTTCTTCACAAATGGCATGCTAATCCAGAATATAAGTGATACAGCACATTTTATCTTTCTCTTCAGACAATCAAGAAGGAATGCTCCACATTATTTTTTAGAATAACCTGATTTTTTATATCTCAAACCACACTTCAGGGCTCCATTATGCTGCCAATTCTCATGTTCTTTAGTCTAACTCAATCCTTTTCTCTCATTGTGGTATTAAAAATGTGTTTTTGCTGTGAAACAAGATCGTCAGTTTTAATAAGATCTTCGTATCAAAATCTCTGCTGTTTTGATATTATTTTGTTAAAATTGAAGAATAAACCTTGTAGTTTAGTGTGTTTTATGAACCTCCTCGTGACAGGTGATCTTGCAAGTCCCTCTCGTAAACCTTACTCTGCACAAAACTTAACTGAAGATATCTAACATCGATTTTTTCTCCTTTTCAAAATCAAGCACATTATTCCAGCTCCTAATGCAATGTAACTAATTTGGCCATTTTGTAATTGGCTTACGCGTACAACAAATGAAGCTTTGTTTGAGCTTTTATCTTTTGTATAAGTCACATCCAGTGAGCATAAATTACAACAACATGGAGATTTGTCTTGTGTGCTGCAAAATTATTAAAATACCATTACATTTAACACAAAAACCATCTAAGTCGCCTCCAGTACTACCTAAAGATATAGAAAATATAAGTGGAGCAGATCATATAATATTAACCCTACAATATTATACCCTGAAGTCGTAGTAAACAATCGCCTCCCATAAATACTAATTGCACTTAAAATGTGTAGAGTTAAATCTGCAAAGAGCATTCAAGGTTATAGGTAGTTAACGTACGCCTGTTTGTAAGGCATAGTGGCTATACATTTTCGAGAGATATCTATCGAAGGACCACGAAAAAAGATCAGTCTAGTCTGGCGACCTCAAAAGATCCATCTGAGTACCGAATATGTTTTGTACAAATACCAGTTGTTATATACAGGCAAACTATGTCGAAATCAACACGCCACTAAACAGGTGAAAATGATATTCGAAACATCACGCTTAGATTCTTATTTAAGTTAAAGATCACTTTAAATGGATGGAAGAGTATTTTAGTACAAGGTTTTGTTTACAGTTAGTTTTAGGATGTCGATCTATATACATATATCTAGTTTGCAGTTAAAACATGCATAATAATAATCACATCATAAGTTAAGGATAATGTGTTGTTTTTAGCGTTGCGGCTATTGCAACAAGAAACAATATTAAACATTTTCGACTTAATACATTAGGCGGTAATTTATGCGAAACAAATACTGGAAAACAATTTAAGTTTTATAATGCTACAATAAATTACCGAAACCGAAATACTTCTACATAATATCATTTTAAACGATAGATATTCAAGTTTAAATGGCTGGTAGAAAATGTAAATTTTTATTGTAATTATAAGCATGTCTGCGTTAGTAGAAAATAAACATGGTAATAAAATTTCCTGTAGACGCGATTATCGCTAGCCCTCAACGCACGCTAGCATGTAATACGTTCGAATCACGCGAATGTTTTCAGACACAGCGCTATTTTAAAAGTTATGCGAAAGAACTGCGAAAAGGACAACTTATATGTCTTGAGATATCGAGGTACTTACCGCAAATTGCGAAAAAGGTGAACACACAAATATATCTTATACTGCTGATATATAAGATTAATAATAAATAAATGTGATGATTAATAATAAATTAATGTTTAATGAGAACATTAACACATCGTCAATTGCTGTTATACCTTCTGAAAAGGCACTAGAAACTAAACTGAAGGGTGTGCTAGTCATAAATGGTATTCAAATAAAAAAGTTTCAATCATTTTGCACATCAGTGCACTGCTTGAAAAGCACTCAATCCCTCTTCAGAATAAGCAACTGTTCCGCTTTATGTGTACGGTTGGAAAAGGGGTGGAGATGTGTAGATATATTGTACGTCATAACAGTTGTAGAAATTGTTCCAGTATAACTGTTGAGAATAGATCTGTGCGTGCGAGTAGATATCAGTCATTCACAATTTAATTTAATTCATAATTGTTCTAGAAGTTATATTATTTTTTAAATGTTACTGTATAATTATAAACTTTAATAGAAACATTATATTATATCCTTTTACTGTCAATTTATCTGTTATAACGGTTTACGTCGAAGAAAGGGCCGACTGTACCTCTAATCTAACCGAATTTCTCTTCTATAAATTGAAGATTTAGTAAGTAAACACCAAAACCGTTCAAATTCAATATAGAAATGAATTTCATCGTGCGACAAAGTCCTCTAACAATAACTCCAGCAATTTTTCGTTAATGTAATTATATATCATGAATTACTGAAATCCTTCGCCTCCTGCAAAGTTTAGCTAATGAAATCGCAATCCGGCAAACTTGTTTATGAATTTATTGGGCGTGTAAAATTAAACTTATCTTATTAAGTGAAGTATAAGCTGTTCATCTAATACAATTAAGAGGATATCAAGAGAAATATTATACTCGTTTATATTACTGCTGGATATTTTAGTTATAAAAATTCTTCCCTGTGTTTTTATTTCGTGGTGGTTGAATTGCGTCTCTTTCTTTATTCTGTCATAAAAGTTTATCTATCGCCTCCTTATTGTTGAGGTATGGTCCTTATAGTACTGTTCCACCCTGCCATAAATTTTTGTAGTTGCAGAAAAAATTTCAAGTGAATATTGCTCTTTTATTATGCACATAAAGATTTCACCATGCTATATTTAATGTGATACCACTGTACGTTTAGAAATAGTAGTAGATGAATAATATATACCTTCACGTACAAAAGCAAAATTTGGTTTAGTATAAATTCATCATAACTTAGTGTATCCAAAAAAAGGTTTTTTCCAACAGAATTAGCATTGGTCGTAGTTGTAGTCACCGTGGAACAGGGACACCTTAGGATGCCGTCGTATAAAATCTGCAACCCTTCCTATAAAAAGTATTGGCCGACTCAAAATCCTGAAGTACTACCGAGAAAAAGCCGAGCATTTGCAAGCCATGTTCTACACAGATTAATATTGGCTGCGGTCTCCTTTTTGAGAATCGGTAATGAGCGCTTGATGTTTGTTCTAAGTTTGTTATCAAATTAACCATTACTTGTATGTCTGTCATTTGGAATGATCTCGGACAACTAAATCGTCTATAATATCCCCGATTTAGAAGCACATCAAAACTTACAACACCAGTTCACCAGAGTTCAAAATCATTGAAGTTTCCCATTAGCGCTTTCCAAACCACACTCAATGAATTCATTCTCCATACTGTAGATCTAGAGTACTAACAACTTCTGGTGCTAACAACAGAAAAATATATGATTTCTCGTATTGGTAGAACAATAAATATGCTTTCGACCTTTAGTACCTGTATACGTCACTAGTTTCTGAGAGATTATTTTGGTTTTAAACATTTTGTTCGTTTTTAGATGGTAGAATTTTTTATACAGCCTTGCTAATAGATTATAGGCAACGCCTATGACGCTGTAAGGTTCGGAATAAACATACGAAAACATACATAAAATTAAGACTACTAAATATGTGATTTTTTTCAATGAAATACATACTTCAATGATATTAATTTAGTGATAAGGGAGGTAGTGAATTGGTGGCGTAGGGCTAGTCCACTTGCTTTATGGTCTCAGTTTCATTCCATCCACTGTGAGCTCTGGATGTATTCCTATTGATTTCCGTTAACCGTGCTTATGCGCTAGTTCTTCTACAAACAGCAATGCTTAATCAAAGGCAGTCCAATAACAAGACAACAGCACTAAATACTGATTTAACTATGAGTAACAGTGATTAGAACCAACATGGGACTGCGTACAGTCAAGTCTCCAGAAAATCACATATGATTAGCAACCAAATAGTTGCTAATAATACTGACGATGTTGAATTTGATTAAACAGAAACGCTATTTTGTTACATCATTTGTATTGTTACTGATAATCTACACTCTCTGCTAGATAATTTAGTAAATTTCGCTGATACACTTTCTTTAAGCAAAGTGCTACAAACTCTGTTTGGTGCCTATAGTACTATAAATTAGAAGAAAATATACATACAAATAATTTACACTTTAAAAAGTTTTAATTCAACGACCTAATACGAATCAAGAAATAAAATCCAATTTGAAGAAGCAGAAATTGCAGTTAAGAAGGGGTGAACATTGAACAAGATTGTAAGATAAAACATTCTAGTCCATTTATCCTTCACACGCGTACTACATCGTCCGATTCAATTGGTAAACATCCAATATAGTGATTTTAGTAGGTTTCCGATTTCGGCAGACCGTCGCGTCGTGTACTCGAAGTTTGATTCGTAGTCGATATTATCGGAGAAAAACGCCAACAATACAATTTAGCGTACTACTCCCTGTAATCCGGTTACGTCTTTTGCTACCTGTTTTTTTCACCGTGATACCATCGACATCCGGAACGATAAATCTGGCACTTTCCTTCGCAGTCGTTGCGCGTATCGATCGGGAACATTTTCCAAGATAATCGAAGAGGAAACTGCTTGTAATTTTGGAGATTTACATAAATCACGTTTGTGAATCCCGGAATTTATGATCTCAGTGTTGACTGCTCTACGCTGTGCATTTTAATGCAGCGCAGGTATTACGTTGTTTTTGAATGATTGCTGTTCTGGTAAATGTTCGTTCATATTTCAACTTAGTATTTAGTGAACTGGATAAATGTATAGCTCTGTTAGTTTAACCAGTTGCATTGTAAATAGAAAAATATAGTAGTAATGTACAGTTATATCATTAGAGGAATTTTTTCAGATGAATTACGAGTAAAATTTTATATGTTGTGTTGTTTTGGTTGGGCTATTGAGAACAACAAATTTGAACCTCAAAATACTTCTCCGTATTGATTTTATTTCCTTTCTAGGTCAATGAAAAGATGTTAATATAATTTAGTAAACGTTGGGTAACTTACATTATTACTCTGAGAATTCATATGGGGACAATGAGGGAACTCTTCCAAATGTGCGTCGAATATAGTGCACACGGTATTCGAATATGTAATAGAAACATTATATTTGAATTGGGGATTATAAAGGGATGATATGTTTTATGAAATATAATTATCTTGTATACAACGCGCTGGAAACTTGTGGTAACTGATAACAAAGGCAAAAAAACTCAGATTGGTCAAGAAACTCCGAGAAAAACTGACCGTTCACAAGCAATATCGATGAAAATATATTAGTATATGTGCTATGAATTGATGATCTTTGGTTGTTTAGCGTACACAAAAGTGAACTTCATTCATACAAAATAAATCTCAACGTAAATATTTATGTTACACACAATTAATCAATGATAATATAACCCAACAAGGGTCACGAGATACGATATTAGGGAAACGGATGTACCTAGAAATTTGAAACAAATAAATTGTTGAGTAAATCGACTAAGACAAAATGTTGGAAATTATTTTCGAGTTTCTGAAATGGCCTCCAGGGGGCGTAATTGCGATCCTGAATTTTAAACCCCGTTTTCTGCAAAATTTTCTTATATTAATGATAGTCATAGTGAATACTACTTTAAAACTGAGACTAATTCAAATATTTTTTGTTTAATGCTTTTTACTCTATCTCTGAAAAGAAACTGGTGGGGGGCGCTAGAATATTTTCAGAAATAAATGTCGATAGCTCTAAAAAGGCTTAACGTATCTTAATAAACTTGGAGTCGTTAAAAAGGGGGTTTCCTAGACTATCAATTGAACTGTGAGTGAGGTGATTGTGTTTGCTTACCTTGCCGCCAGATGGCGTTTTCTGACATAATCGCAAAAAAATTAACTTACTGCAAAAAAATTAAATGCAATGATATCACTTCTCCTACGTCATTACATAGTCAACCAAGAGCCTAACAAGCCAGTTAGAACAGCATCTCAATATCTTTATCCTAACCTAAGATATGAAGAAAAGAAATTTATACTAAAAAAAAATTACATTTTGGGAAGCATTTCCACTTTAAGGTTTGTTATTAATGTCTAATTATTCCTAATTTACCAAATAAAATGCTAATTTATTATTTGGGATGCCAAACATTATTTTAAATCGAAATAAAATTTTGTTATTTATCTTTATTACTTTTTTTACAATACTAGTGATACTATGACACTCTCACTATTAGTGCATCTCCTTACTGAACGTTACGACTACTGCCGTTACACATTCTCAGGGTACGATTATTCTTATACTATGTACTATGCTTTTATCTATTAACGTGTTGCATGTTTATATTCACAAATTGACATGTTAATATAATAACTTGTAGCAATTAAAGTTCATGTAAAAGTAGTATATGTAAATATAAAATCAATGTTAGAATTTTAGCTAAATTCTAGCTCACAGGATATATGTATAAGATTGATCCTAATGACATCCGCAAGACCGGTTTATTAATTGCAATGCACCAACAAGCTTGCTCTATCTTCCCTAATTACAGATCCAAATTAGTGAGCTGAGGAACTGACTCAAAGCTAATGAGCCCCAGCTTCTGCAAAATAAAAAGAAGTGTCGGAGCGATTGCAGGTGTATGCACTGCAATGCGCTAATGATGAACGTTTAAACTATACAGGTTCTATAGATTTCAATGTTATGAACCTGTGCGTACCGTACATAAGATAATTTAGCAGAGTAAGCCAAAAGTATTTCCAACCACATCTAGCTAAATAAGATATACATATATTATTTGCGGTTAGAGAATCAAAGATGTAATATGTAAGAAGTGCTGACCTAAATAAAGAGATAGGATTATTTTTCCTGGTCTCAAAGGGATTGTAAAGGGATATTGGATTTGTTACAGAACAACATTTTACTAAATAAAAAAACGTCTGTCGCGAACTCGATAAGTTCAATTTTGTAATGTGATATAGGTCACTATCGATGCCGGTCTTTATTTGTAGTTAGAAACCGTTAAGTAAATTATATAACATACACGTTGTTTTTGCAGTATTTTCCATGACAAAATAACATAAAATGTAGTCTTCTCTTGATGTTGAAGATCAAGTCAGCTACGACATGTTCAGATCTGTCTTTTTGAGTGGCTTCAGTATTGGTTTTTGATTCTCTGCTTCTGATGTTTTGCTCGATGTGCACGAGATTGAGAAATAAAATATAATGCACAAGAGATCTGCACAAAAGAAAGAAACCGTATAACAAGTACCGCCCGAACTTTTTATAAATGCAGCAAAAGAAAACCTGACAATAAAAAATCTTAGAAACCTTTTCTGTCTGAACGAACGAGAAAAATTCAAATCGATGCAGTTTACATGCCAAAAAATAAACTTTATCAAATTATTCAAGCAAAACAAGAATCTGCAGATTATTAGATAATCTTGAAAATATCAATTGCTGTTGTGAAATTTACAACACAATCAATGCATTAAGACACGTAATACATATGCATCAATAAAAAACTGAAAATAATCGACCAAGGAAGAATTTAGATCGATTAACACCATGTTGGGTTTATGAAATCTTGGAAATCATTATAAAAGACCAATTATTTGAATACGGTAATAAAAATAAGATAACGATTACTTTCAAATGAGGTCTTAAACAAGATCACATCTGCAAAACAGTAATAGTAGACATACATATGTCACAAATGGTAAAAAAATTGATAAAGAAAAAAGTATGATCGCGATTTTCTTAAACTTCAGGTGAGCTTTTAAAACAGTCCACAGAGAATTTTAGTAAAGAAAGCAGAATTAACAGAGACCAGTGGGACAGTTAATTATTTGTCTGTTATTTGGAGGATAGATATCAAAAAGTAGAATACAAAGCCCGTATATTCAAAAAATAAAACAGGGTGTACCACAGGAAACAGTATTGCAGGTCTGCTTGGATATATCCGAAGCAATGACTAGCACGTTAAGCTCTGAGATTAATGCACTGCAGGACATGTATTGCATGTTGAACTAGATAGAGAAAGAAAACATAAGCAGGGCTTCTCAATTCATGAAGTTATTGCCTCCTTTCTTCGCCTATTCATGATGAGAGTCAGGATAACCAAAGTTACTGCTTTGGTAAATTTTTCGTAGTACTAATTCTAAGAAGGGAGACTACCGCAGCAAAGTTTGGCAGACTGGAAGTACATACATACAGATGAACCTGCGGTGTATGGTAAGTATGGCTCGATTACTAGTGGTGAGGAATTACACTAACATAGTAAATGCAAAACGTAGTTCTCACCTGACTTTAGTTCACCTGAAGTCACTTCAGGACTGATTTAGGAAACAGAGGGAAGAGAAATGAATTGCCTACACATACCATACATTGCCAACTTGCGTTCTCACCTATATTTTAGTTGTAAATTTTGTAACGTCCTGCAACAAAATAATGTATCAACCCCTATATTTTAATTGATCCCTTTATGTTCTTAATTTAGGTCTAGCGTACATTCAACATTACCTACTAATTTTTGTGTTTCATTGTATTACCAAGGTTCATGTTGTTAAAGCAAATATTATGACTACTATTACATATGTATACATATCTTCGCAAATACTGTAGCGCCATATTTACGAACGGCAGAAATCTCTAACACATTTCAGATTGTTGTTTCAACGAAGAATAAAATGGATGATATACTATGGAGAAACGCTTAAAGAAAATAGTTCATATATGTATGTATATGTGATTATTTCCGTATTCATTACAGCGAACTACACAGCTTCGTATTCCTGTTGAATACAGAATGAAATGTGTTACAGAGATAAAGCTCGTCAGAGCTCATATATTTTATCGCGCCCACGTCAGCGTTACTTGTTGACTTATACCATTTCTCCGGAACTCATAAAGCCGCGTAAATGTAGAAAAGCGTACGGTTAAAGTTATGATAATTTTGATGGAAATTTTGATGTATTTTGCAAACAGGTTAGTAATGATATACTTGCTGAGGTTATAGTGCCAGATATTTAATTGAATTAAACATTTTGATTGAATACATTTATTCGAGGGATCACTTGTCGTCGAGTATGATTTTCTATTTATGTACTATCGCGAGCATTTTAAACGACTCAAACTGCCATAAAACGTATCTATTCCTTACTTGGAGCAATATTCAGGTAAATATAACTGGGCAACTGTAATAAGCCGTATAGCCGCAGGCCGGAGGGTAGACATTATTTAAAAGAAATCTAAGCGAAAAGAATTATGAATATATTTGACATGAATATGATGTACTGAGCGAAAAGGTAGACCGTACTCAAGTTAATTTAATAAGAGAAAATGTCATCATTTTTCTCAGGGAAAATATTGATCTAACAACAATTATTGCAAAAATTATAAACTTACAGATTAGAACACGTAATTATGGAAAGAATTTAATATTATTTTATTAGTATGTGGTCAATGTTTTAATTAAAACAGCCGATAATAGATAACGTATAGAAATATTATGTGATTAACGTCTTTTTACAAGAAGTCTCAAATTAAACAAGGTATACTTCTAATACTAAAATATCTATTATTTCTATGCCTTTTGTGAAATTTTATTTAATATGTTGGTTTTAATTGAAATAGTACTTATAATTTACTGACATTAACAATACAAAATTTGATGAAGAAATATAGTTGTTTATAGATGCACGTTATGGTTATATAAAAGAAGATTAATGATAATATTTGTTGGTGTTTGTTTTATCGGATTCTTGAGAACTTTAAACGTTTGTATAAATACGACAGTTATATTAATTTAATAAGAATTTAAAGCTAATAATAATAGTTCTTAGAACAATTTGTACTACTGAAGTAAATTCAATATAATTTCTTAATGTAGAACTAGTTGTCAACCGTCAACTACCTGGAAAATGTTGAATTTATAAAGACCAGTCAGGTGCCGTGCAATACGTTTTCAATTGTCTCGTCCAATAAAATGTTCCTAAATCAACTGATAATTACATTAGATATATTTCGCCCTATTAAAAATTTAATATATATTCAGAAATAAATATTTCTTTAAATTGATATTTAATTTTTATCATTTCTTAATGTTTTGCAAACATTGTTTTTCCTTCATCAGATTTCCTATAAACACAATAGTAATATTATAGACCGGGTGTCACACGAAAAACGCCCCGAGCTGTAGCTCTGTTATTTACATTCCGATTTTTATGAGTCAGGTACCAAATGAAATGGCTTGATGAACGCTATGTTTGGATCTGTATTTGCTTTTCTCCAAAGCCGTCTTTATTTTTTCGCGATTGTCAACTTTTTTTTTTCAAATTGCTCGATATATATTTTTTTACTATGTTGGATAGATATTCTTTTTATGAATCCATTGATGTGCAATACATCAATTTTACTTGTAAACTTAGAAGAAAAAAAACATAATTAAAACACTTTCTGGGACCTTCTTTTAAAATCACTTTTATTATACTGTAGTGTGCTGTGGAAAAGTAGCTATAAAAAATAACGCATTGCGCATATGTGACTGTCATTACTGACTTTATTTCAAAAGAAAAAAAATCAAAACAAAAAAATTCAAAACTAATAAATTTCACAAATATTGTTCGAATTGGTTACCGTCCTACTCAATACAAAAGTAGCATCTGCGTATAACACCGCGGGTGGCATTTAATATAAAATTATTAGGTATATCTTGACAGGCTTCGATTATTCGGTTCCTTAATTCGTTTATATTCTGTGGCACTGTTAAATATACAAGATCTTGAAGATATCCCCAAAGCCAAAAATCTAAAGGTGTAAGATCTGGTGAACGCGCCGGCCAACTAATAGGTCCATATGTGCCAATCCATTGCTCATTAAAATTGCGATTGAACCAGCCAACGTTTATTTGTGCATTATGGGGAGTAGCACCGTCCTGTTGAAAATACAAGTCACGCAGATCCGCAAGTGGTAATTGATCCAAAAAGCTTTCAACATCGTCGGTTAATAGTTGATGATATTTTAGTTGATTTAAGGAACCGTCAATAAAAAATGGACCAATCAAGCGGTCTCCAAGTAGGCCACACTACACATTACAGCTGAAACGACGTTGAAAATTGTTGTTGACGATAAATCTGGGGTTTTCTTGGCTCCACTGGCGACGTATGTTGCGATTAAAAATTCCATAATTTGTAAAAGTACATTCATCTGTCCAAAAAATTTTGCGATAAAATGACGGATCTTGTTGCAACGTTGTTAAATAAAAATTACAGAATTGTGTTCTTCGGACTGAATCATTTTCATATATTGCTTGCACTTTTTGGGCAATATACGGCTTAAATTTATGTTTTCTAAGTACTGCAGCTGCAGTACTTCGGGACGTACCAACTATGTTTCCAATTTCATGAACCGAGGTTTTGGCATTTTCTTCGACAGATAGCAAAACGTCCAGTTCCACGTTTTCAGAAAATGTTCTATGCACTGCTTTCGGTTTTTTGAAACATCCGTATCTTCTTAAATTTTCTTCAAGTCGACTAAACTTGCGCCGTTTTGGAGCTTCTCTTTCGGGAAAACGTAACATGTAAACTCGCAACGCCTGATTAGAGTTTTTATTGCATTCAAAATATACTTGTAATATATCAGTAAGTGGATTAAAATCCATCATTTATTAAAAAAATGTCAAAATATACTTAGAAAAGAAAAGTAAAAGACGCTAATAACTTCTAATGACAGTTACATACGCGTTATATTTTTATACCTATTTTTCCATAGCACACTACAGTAAGTGTTTTAGTTACGTGTTTTTCTTCAAAGTTTACAAGTAAAATGGATGTATTGCACATGAATGGATTCAAAAAAAGAATATCTATCCAATGAAGTAAAAAAATATATACCGAGCAATTTGAAAAAAAAAACTTAACAATCGCGAAAAAATAAAGATGGCTTTGGAGAAAAGCAAATGCAAATCCAAACATAGCGTTCATCAAGCCATTTCATTTGGTACCTGACTCATAAAAATGGGAATGTAAATAACAGAGCTACAGCTCGGGGCGTTTTTCGTGTGACACCCGGTATAAAAATATATTTTAAACTTGCACTGCGTATGAATTTTCTAGACATAATATCAAACAGAGCGAATTTCGTCAATAAATACGAATCATATTATAATCATGTAGGATGTATTACAATCATCATAGGATATATAATTTATTGCGAATCTTTCTACCTGCTTGTTATCGACCCCTGATTACAGTCGCCCAGTGCTACTTCTTTCGAGTATCTGTATACGGCCATAACGCTTGAAGTGTGAGTCGTTTAAAATGCTCGCGATAGTACACTCGGTTGATTTACAATCGACTCAAACTGCCATAAAACCCGTTAAAGGTATGTTTTATCGCGGCCCCAGAATGCAAAGCCGTAATAGTATGGTCAACTGTATGTAAATTACTACGTATGTAAATTACTATCTATGTATATACAATATATTTTTCTATTAAATCCAGTTTCATATGCAAGGAATCATTTATAAATTCCTGAACAGATAATTTCTTAATGCGAGCTTAACATATGTATAGTTAAATCGCTATCGCATACAATTTCACTATCATTCTAAGTATTTATGTAATTAAGGAATTACATGAATAAGAATATGTATCGGGCCAAGATATAAAAGTCTATTACATATTAGAGTGGATCGAAAAACGCTTTTTTTTCTGCAATACAATTCTAATAACGCGGAAAACTTGCGCGTAGGCGTCATTATAAATGAAAAAATATTAAAAAAAATGTTTTTCAAAATTTGAAATCGCACAGAAGGACTAAAGTTACCAAAAAAAGTCAAAATACCGGTAAATTTCAAAAAAAAAATGCAAAAATTACAAAAAATACATTTTTTGTTGTAATAGTGAAAAAAGTGTTTTTAAGAGTGTCCTTAACGCATACAAAAAATAATTAAACCCATATTTGTTTTACTGAATTCGCGCAAAAGGTCTAAATTTGCGGGTTGTATCGCAAAAAAACGATATTTAATGATTTTCGACGATTTTTAAACATGTGCCAAAACCCATAAAAGTTTTATTTTTAATTTGTAATAGTGTAAAAACCATTCAACCATTCTCAACTGACTGGGTGTGGCATGGGAATTTGAGGTAGTTAAACGCTGATAGCGCTTTGTCTTTCAACAAAGAAGCAATGTGTTCAGTTGGCATCTTGGACAGTAGTGGCGGCGGTGTTAACTTGCAGATTGACGAATCAATTATTTCGGTATAGTCGTTTGCACTAACATTTATTGAAGGTATTTTGAAGTCTCTTACGTAACCTTCAGCCGATGGCTCATTTCTGGATTTAAGGATCCTCCTGTAGCCAAGTTCTCTAATGTGTGGTCTCTCATCCATTATCATAGCCAACATAATATTTTGAGGGCGGCAACCGTGCTCGCAACTTTAGGTCTTTTGGGCGAATTCAGTAAAACAAGACACTCTTAAAAACACTTTTTTCACTATTACAACAAAAAATGTATTTTTTTTGTAATTTTTGCATTTTTTTTTAATTTACAGGGATTTTGACTTTTTTTTGGTAACTTTAGGCCTTCTGCCCGATTTCAAATTTTGAAAAAAAAATTTTTAAATATTTTTTTATTTATAATGACGCCTATGCGCAAGTTTTCCGTGCTATTAGAATTGTATTGCAGAAAAAAACGCGTTTTTCGATTCAGCCTATTACATATACTTTAGAGAATGAATGTTCGCATGATGGTGCAGAAAATGTCCTTCAGAGCCAACCAACAATTCAAAAGTTTTTTCTGTGTATTAATTTGTTTTCAGTTTGACTGCCTTTTCGTTTACCTTCTCTATTATTTGAAATAAATTATTATTTGTTTACTGTGTGTTTTGTTATTAATGCTCGAATAAAATCAGTGTTTTTAACGAAACAAACTTAAGATGAACATAGATTCCTGTCTATCTGCTTTGATAAATAATTTTTCTTATGGTTCTAAAATTGATTTGTATTATTATTTTATTTGCGCTTATATGTCAATTAATGGCAAACGCTATACTACGTAATAACGCAGGTATTAAAAGTATCTGAAAAAGGATATATTTCTGCAGCGATCTTCCCATTCATTTCACATTACGTAGCTATTTTACCCGCTCATAAGCAAATTGCTTTATTACTACAAACATCCAGTTAAATGTAGAAAGTTTCTGTGTGCGACGTTAGGTCTACGTCGCTTGCCGGGTGAGTCGATTTTAAATCAATCGAGTGTACATATACCTAATATTCTTCTTTCTAAAAACGAAAGGTTCACCTCAAACATTTTCTATTTAAGTTATTTCTTATATTATAATTTATATTTATTGTATTTATGGGTATAGGTAAGCTGTTTTAGTAACCGTCTGCCCACTCACGTAGCATAATTGTAAATGGTACATCCTGAAGAGAAATCTTAGGTCTTGGTTCAAAATTGTGACTTGCATATTGTAGATAAGAATGGAAAATTAAACATCAACTTTCTGATTCCGCGCGAACATTTTAAAGATTGTGTTGTTTTATATTTTGTAATGTTTAGATAATAAGAGTGAATTAGACTGGATAAAAAGATTATGATTACTCACTTATCTGGAACAACATTTACAATTTAAGCTCATACGAAATAAATGGCATAAACACAGATTACTTTTTTAAAATTCAATCTTTATGCCATACTGAATACAAAAATATATCGAATACTGTGTTTAAGGATGAATTAATTGAAATTAATCACCACTAACCGCAAGAGAACCAGAGAGTGTACTGGGTATTACTAAACGATTAAACATATCCAGTAGAGCAGAATTTCATGCCATCGTATTTTACTTTAAATTTAGTTTTTATAAAAAGCCTATCGTTGTTTGCAGTTCTATTTAGAAGAGAGATTCATGCCACAAAAGTTAGGTTTGGGTGAATTTTGACGTCATCGCCGCATTTTTTTTTAAATGTATAGGAGACTCCACAACGCATTGGCCAGTCAGCTCCAATCTCTGCTACCCACGTCCTTCGTTTGTCGATTGATGGACTGATATCAATGTGCTAATTTCCTTTCCTTCCTGATATTCCAATTTTTGTAATTTATTCCTTTCGTTTTGCAACTGCAGAACTTTAATACTAATTTGAATTATAATTCCTTTTTTAACAAACAGTTACAAAATGCGATTCGGAAGGTAGATCTTGCTTAAAGTAAATTGATTTATCCCACTTTTTTGTGTAAGAGTCAACATAAGAAGTGACTAATGATATACTACTTATATTCCTATTGCTTTTGCAACCAAGTTTACCTATTTTTGAAAGTAGTGGCATTACGGACAACATTACGGAAATATATAATTAAACAAATGAGATTCCATGGTGGACTCTGTGTGAGTAATGCTTAAATAAATAGTAAAGAATTAAGGAATTCTAGAGAATTATGGTATTTTCAAAAAAAATTGAAAATTGTGAGAAAGGACCATAATTCTTTTACTATTTATATAATTAAACATCTACTTCTGTCTTGTCATCTTTCCACATTGGTGGTTCGTGCCATCTTAGGTTTAGCCAAGATTTTTGTCTTGATACCGCAATATTGATCGCATAAAGCTAACCTAAGACGTCTATTTTGTATAAAATTTTCCTTTTTGTTATTTAAACGACATAATTTGAGTGTCCGAAATGATATTGGTAAATTATTGTCATCGCATTTTCTTGGCAGAGGGGTGCGAGCTAAGCTAGATCTACTCTGTTTTTCGACGCATATGAAGTGGCCAGTTTAGAGACCATTGCTTTTTTATGCTTATAGGTAATATTTTTCTTTTCAAACCAATAAAACGTGTTAGTTTATCCGAGGGTTGTACTTATGTACAAAAACTAAGCAAACAAGCTCGAAAATCAGGGTTAAGCAGTAGTATGAGTAGTACAATAATAAAAACTGCTTAGTAGGTATTACGGTTGGTATTGAGCAAGAAATGCAACCTTTTTCTTGCTATATAATAGTTGCAGTTGCAAGTTGTCTGCTTTACAATTGTCTCTATTTTATATTGGGCGCACATTCTGCCTTGTTAATTTGAATAAGGAATTAAGCTTGATCATCTACGGTATTTATAATGTGTTCCACGTCAAATGATGGCACCTCAATAATTTTTTTTAATTTTTTGCTCTATGTCTAATAAAGTTTTTAAAAAAATATTTTAGCAAATAGTAGCCCAGTGTTACAAAAAATTAATGCAAAGAATTTTAAAAATATATTTAGAAGTTTCACTAATTACTAATTGCAATAGGCAGTGTTCTCAGGAAATGCATGTGTTGTGTGAGATGTTAAGTGATAGAATAATAGGGCGTTTTTTTCAATTATAATTTGAATGGACACCAACTTTTGGAGTGTTTAAGCAACGAACTATATGGGCTTCCAACTCAAGTGCGATAGGATATATATTTAGTTTCATTTAGATGGATCAGAAATTCATAATGTAGTCACAGTTAGATCAGGGACAAGTCAGAATGTTCTTTAATTTTATGAGCAGTAAGATCTTTCGATCTATTTCCCCCAAGTCTTTGTATCGAGGGAAAGCAAAAGTGTAGAAAATCAGGTTAAAAAATTTTCAACAATTTAGTGAAAGAATAACCCAAGCTTGTCAGAAGATTATGTCAGCTCAATTATGCCGAGTGTTATTAAATGGCGAATTAGGAAGGAAAAATAATAAATCTTGCAATAATTTTTTGGAGATTCTTGATTATTTATTTTGTTGAATTAAAAGTAGTAAGAAGTAAAATTAAAAGAAAGCTGGCGAAATATATTGTTTCAATTTTTGCCATAATATTTCATCACAATACTTTGAATGAGGCGTCAGAAGCTACAGATATATGTAGAAAGAATATATTTCAGTTTGCAACACAAAATTTGTGTACCTCTAATGTTGTAGTATAATCAACAAGGAATTTGCTACTACAGACATTCATCGATTTGGTTACAGCTAAAGAATTTTTTATGAGTTTTTTGATCTGGCTTGATTAAAGTCCAGTTCTCTGTTTAAAGGTATATCGATCTACCAAGGGAGATAAGTACTAAAGAGAGTAACTAAAAAAACTATTCAGTTCCCATTTAGTGAATATGACACTACAATAAATTTGGAGCATTATTGTAGATAGAACGTGTGGAAAGTGTCTCCTCTGAGGCATTGAGGGGCTTAACAAAAGGATGTCAAAATTTAAAAATTAATTGATAGCTACTCAGTTGCGAAATGCATTACAAATAATTGTTTAATAGAAAAACAGGCGTGTATTAATTTAATCTAGTTAATCACAACATGTAATTGACCAATCAATAGATCCGGGGGAAAAATTACTTTAGTTACTCGAATAACTTTATTGACGACTAACCAAATGTAATTAGTATCACATTATTTCTCAGGATAGGCAGCTTATAATTGGCTGGATATAAAAAGAGCATCGAGACACAAGTTTCCGTTTGCTAATAGAAATAATTCTGGAATTGAATTACAAACTTCGAAGTTGTTTGCTAAATATGCTCAATTTATGCAAAACTTTACGAAGCTAAATCGTCCTTAGTTACGAATCTATTTCGTATTTTCGTACGTGATCTAACTTTCTACGAGATAAACTAAAACTTGAAGAACTTACTAATTTCCTCTTCCGTTATTTTCATTTCAGGACGAAACTACATCAGCAATATGACCGGATACATTCGGAAAACGACTTCCTGTTTAGTAGAAGTCGACTAGAACCTTCATTAATGAAGAAGAAATGCGCATCATCTGATTAAATTTCGATTACATTAACGTCAACAGATCAGCCTCCTGCTGTAGCTGCTGTGTTCGGACAAGTAATGATAATGCTAAATGTTAATTCGACGGACGGGCGCTTCATTTTTAATGCGTTTAGAAAGACTCAAAATTTCGACGACCTTCACCTAGTTGCGCGGCTCGGATAAACTCTGCCTAAAAGGGAAAGAAACAACGACTGAAACAAAAGAAGATGACAGAGCACGATCACTTCGACGATGAGGTAAGTTTTTTCTTTCCTAAATGTTTTCACCCACTTTAATATTTGCCAGTATCAGCACGACAGAGCAGGGTTGCCCCTGTTTTTGTAGATGAAATTGAGTGTTTGCTTTAAATGTAAAATAGGATGTCAGGGAATATGATATTTGTGATGCTTTCAACATCGCTCCCAAGCTATAAATGTAAATCGATAGCTAGCTCTTGTTTGTTGTACCGTTCAATAGAACGTTCGACTTTAAAGGAAGCGCAATATGTAAGGCTTGAAGCAAACATGTTAAATAACAGAAAATTAATGGAGGACGAAAGGTGTCACAAAGTAAAATTAATTGTATTCGACCGGAAGAATTAAATTCAATCAAAAAGTTGTACACTTTGATCTCATATTAGATATTAAAACAGTTGATACATAAATCATTGTTATGAATCTAGCGAAATATGTGATTTATTATGTGACAAGGATTTATAGCTTCTTAGTAACTGTTCAATAAATCACGCGATTTTGGAACATGGAACAATGAATGCGGCAAATGTGAGTATATGATACAGCAATGAATAGACGTCTACATCAAATTTATAAATAATGATGTAACCTCACTCAACAGTTTATAGTTGAAACATCATACAAATACAGCTTTTGAAAAGATTTGCAGCATGCACAATAACCTACTAAAGTTCATTAAAGTTAAAAAATAGCTAAACAGGTATATGTATCTTCTTAAATTATAGGGGAGTATATTTTTGTAATAATGAAATATGTTCGATTAAATATTTGTATGTGTAGCTTTTAAATTGAAATATGAATGTTTTGTCTATCTCCGCGTAGCATTAAGTAGATTATATCTTTACAAAAACAAAATACATCGCTCTCATAAACCATTGATCCTAGTAACTCTGCCTTTAAAAACGATCTAAATCTCTGACGAGATCGTTTAATTCTAACTGGGTTATTTTGTGTCGTTGATGGTAGGAGATGCGCGATGTGAAATCAGAATCTCTTGATGTTGATGGCATATTTTCGTCATGATAAATCACTGTATCGCTATTATCTGATTAGCAAGTGAATGTTTCTGCACTGAGAGAAATGATATTGTTAATACAACAGTTCTTGTAGTTTTGACATTAAAACATTCATTTAAACCATAAATGGTTACCTGAAATACGGACCTCTTTTTAATATGCCTACGTTTTTAATGTTGAACACGTAAGGTTGATATAACAATAAAAAAGTATTGAAATTTGTTTATGAATTTAAGTAATTGATCCAATCGTAGAAATAGTTGTCTAAATGCAGGAGAAATGTTGTCATGGAGTTTATCTTCTGAGTTTCTGTCGAGTAATTTCTAGATATAACGGGTATGTGGGAATTTGTTTGTCAGTTCATACTCTTGAATCACACACTGATGTGAACAAATAAGTTCGAAACACGTATCTGTGTGTCAGGATAGAACTACAAACGTTTCCTTTATGCACTGTATGTTACGACGTGTGGCTATCGTCAATCAAGTTGCTTTGAATTAGGTTTACCTGCTTCATTGTAACATGCTTGCTGATGTTGTATTTAACGTTTCACACAACCGGACAATATCACCATAACAATAAAATTTAAATTAGTTTATTCTTTTCGTTCAGGTTGTCACTATCAAACCTCAATTTACATTATTTAGTAGCTATTGAAATAACATTATGAAGTGCTAATTTAACAAAGTAGTCTAATTGAAATTTAGCTTTCTGGGTTTTCAATCAATCATAAGAAACGTGTTAATTTTAACAGTTATTATTGTTCAATTAACCATAATTATTTAACATTTTTTTGTGTTTTAAATGAACTTCACGAGCGCATTGCTGGTATTCAAAATTATTTTCGTGTTCAGTTACCCCTTTTGCGGTTAATATGACAACTTTTTTTTCTCAGTATGGGGTTTCTAGAATAGGAAATTCGTCTCCAGTTGCTATTAAAGATGACGCTCGTAATCAGTCGGATTAACTCCTCTCCAAACAAAATTAAAATAGATTTAATAGCTAAATGGGCAATAGGCATTAATTCGTATCTGTAATTATCCGTAAATTTTCAGCGACACGTTTCTACTGTATATCAGTATCGACTTTCTATTTTACCAGAGGTGTTGAACATGTCTTATTTTAAATTCTTCGTTCCTGCAACCTTTCCTAATTCTAGAGAGATTTACACGTTTCCTCGAGCAGTAGTTAGAATGAAACGGTCTTGTCTCCTGGTCTTAACCCGTTGTCGAGGATCGCCTCGTCCTGCAAGAGTTTCCTAAAATTGAACTCAAACTCGAGATCTATCCAATTGGAGTTGGCACTTTTACCGCGGCAAAGTCACTCGCAAAGGATCTCTTCGAGGCATTATTTAGTACTTTACATACTACACATACAGGGAGAATTTTATCATCTTATATATCCCTTTATCCTCCCTTTCTGTAAATTATTGAATATGTTTAATATTCAAATTAATGTATTTCCTATTTTGTATACAGACTGCCCTACAGGCTTCATTCATATGTGTTTTTAGATTTTTCATAGCATGTTTGCTATATGAAAAGCGCAGTCTCCTGATATAAACCCTGCCATACTTCAAATTTGGTCGATTAAAAAAAGAGAAAAAATCTAAAACAATAGAGTAATCGTTCGAAAAGTCAGCTATTCTTTTCGCTACACAATATAATCCCATTTAATCCAATATTTCCAAAAAATTGTGACGTTGTCGATAAGAACATATTCTTAATTTTTCGATTCAGATCTTCAAATCTAAGCACACTAAGTTTAGATATCGTGCGGTCCATGGAACTGTCTCACCAGTGCTTAACCAACATCCTTAATAATCTTGGGTTTTCATCTGCTTGATGTTGATAATTGTATCGATTTGTTCTGCGTGATATCAAAAATAAGGATTCATCCGTAAATAAAACATTAAAAAACAAACTTCGGATCCTTTTAATTTTTTTTCTTATGTCCATTCACAAAACCGTAATCGGTTTAGCATATTCAGGTCTGCTAACAATTGGTGGATGGTAAAGGTGAAATTTTTTTTCAATAATTTACTTCCCAACTATTGCAAAATCCAATTTATCCAATTTCTAAAACTGACGCTACAGTAGTAGATCTACTCTCGTTGCCATCGTCGTGATCAGAGGATGTCATTGATGATTTGTCTTACAAATACGTGATGTTAGTACACATTGTCCATTTGAAGTGACGCACTTTGTTATTGGACTTAGGTATTGGAAGAGCTACAGCAATGTTGTAAAAAATTAATTTCTAGATTTTACTAATGAATCAACGGAGATTGTCAAAGTTTTCTTCATCGTTCCTTCGTCATGGTTTGTCAAAATTTTACGGTGCGCATCTTATACTGTAAATCAGTTTCTGACTTGGTATTTTGAAGAACCATTGTTATTTATCATTCAAACATTACAAATACACAAAATATTTTTATATTGATTGGTACACCCGGACAACTTTCCATATTACAATTGATGAACATTGACCAAAGGAACATAGCGAGCTAAATATTTCACAAACTGTCCTTCCCATATGGTCCATATTTCAAAATAAATGGTAAGAGATATAGATTTTCATTGAAAGAAAAAAAACAAAATCACTTTTTCTATCTAGAAGAAATGTGTGAATAATCGGCATTATTTCGTATTTGTAAATCTTGACAAAATTAAACTCATTAATTAACAAAAGATTCAGTTATTTCTTTTATTAACCAAGATATTTGCTTCTTTTTTCTTGTGAAGTTGAATCTGTGTAATTATTATGTTTAATTCAATGAAAATTAAGAAAACCATTATTATTATATTTTATTTTGATTGTAAAAATCTTTTAAAGCAAATATTATTACAGCTAATGCAATTACCAAAAGTGATAACCACGCTTTGGGACAGAACAGTTTCTATATTAGGGGATTCTGCAATAGAAAGATCGAGCACTCGTGGGCGAAAAAGTTCAATCTAAGAAGATATACATACAGGAAATTATAAGAATATTGGAGCAGCCTTAAGACATTAATAAAACAAATTACCAACAGACGACAATCTACCAAATTAATAATTAAAAGATACAGATGAAAGGATCCTGAAGTCAAGAAATATTACCTGTTTAAAAAGAAATGTTACATATTGAGTTCTAACTGAGAAGATGGAATTGCAAATGGTATTATGTTTGGAGAAACACCCACATGATTTAACTCGCAATTGCGTCGGAATTTAGGAAGCATAATCGGAAACCTTATGATATAAAAGGCATCACAACAAGGATTGTAACCTGCCGATTAACAAGTGAACAAGTTGATATCGTTATAAATCGATTTCTAAAGGTGGAGATTGCGGAGATAGAGATAAGCCAAATCCATAGTTAAAATTGCTAGAACTGAGTTAATATTGAAGCACAAAATTTTCTTTTTGTGTCACAAAGCGACATAAGGTAAGCGTAAAACGACTGTATATTCAAAATTCAAAATGATGAGACGGCGGCCCTGTCACTTCACTGACCCGACCAAAAAGTAGGCCCTACTATTCGATTCTTATGGAAGCATACAATTTTCATTTTGTAGCACAAAACGACGCAATATAAATGAAAATTGATATGAAATTCCGATATGAGGGCAGTGGAGATGCATCATGTAGTATACACAGCAAGCGTAGCAGCGATGTAACGCATCGTGCGCGATATAGCGCAATATGGATGTCTTCTGCTGTATCGCTAGTGATACATTTGGCGACTAGAATATTAAGATATGGTCTGAACTAATTAATAATAATCAAGTATTTAGAGCATTTTGCTTTAATAGATTCAATTTCAACTAGTGGGTTTTTTGAAAAGTGAAATTAAAGCTTTTTTTTAAATCCCAGATTGGCGGTCTTTAGAAACATCATTTAGCGTAATAATCCACAATCGTTTAAATGAAAAGTACCAGGATGGATCGGAAATTACGGAACAATTGCCACCGGGAATGTTATATATATTATTTTATTACTTTGGTCTTATATTTAATACCTAAATAAAAAAATTATACGAAATTAGAACAGAGAGTGGGAAAAACGCCAAGAAGCGAAGACCCTGAGTAAAATGGAAAGGATTAGGATAACCTTCTCGTAAAAGGTTTTGAAGAATGTAAGGCTGACCAGTTGATCCACTATACTTTGCGCACATATGTAAAGATAGCATATTTCTACCACATATATAGCGAGAGATATTTCGAGGGTTATCCTGGTTGCGATCTGGCAGCTAGCCGTGCGAAAGATAGCAACCTTGAGTTGCAAATTGGTATGCAGTCGTGTCGTGTATAAATATTCCACAGTCACTGAGCTCTCCTATGCTGAGCCATCCTATGTGGATTCTTTCTTATAACTTAAATTAAATGCAAAACTGCATGCGTACGGTGCTGGTACATATATATTGCATTTACTAGAAACATACTAAGGTGTTTATCCAGTAAAATTTTACAAATACTTCAGGCTAAGTGTACCTAATAAAATCTTTTATTATTATTGTATTTTCTATCACGGAAATACATAGCAAATAACTATTCAGAAGTAATATTAGCAGCACAATAAACTACGCCCGCGTAGCTTTATCGCAAAGCTTATATATTACGCCCGTAAACAAAATGCAGTTACAAATTTATAGTCAATAAAGATCGGTTTTTATATCGCAAACTGGTACGAAACCTGCAAAATGCATTGCTAATGGTTGGCGATTAGCAGTCATTGATCAGTCTTATCTATCTAGAGCTACATATTTTGAAAGTACATAAGCGAGTTTTATAACTCAATAATGGACCTATCAATTCACGGGAGCAAGGTAAAAAAGTGTAGGAGAAAAGATGTTGTAAGTAATCTTTGATTAATGATTATTTCGATACTGAACAGGTGAGGCTATTATTGCTTTTCATTTATCTAGCCCCCAATAAATCAATAGTCGTTTCGCATAATATGCTCCAACAAATATATTTATATTCTTTACACAAGCGAACATCTTAGTTTTCGAGAGATATGGTAAAAATATGCCTGAATTAAAATACTTTTTTTATTAACATGCTTAAATGTTGTTTATCTCCGTATTCTTCGACGTAATAAGATATCAAAGCAAAAAACAAAAAATTCAAGGGAATTTAAATTTTATAGTCTATTTAAGCAGTTAATTCTCAATAAAAAAACTTCTGTACTTTTCTCGTAAAAAAATTAATTCCAGTGAGGCGGTTGTTCAACGAATTAACAGTGAGGAAAAGATCAATTTATAAACTTTAGAAATATTAAGCAGTAAAAAACGAAGGCCGCTTTAATGCGAAATTTATGCGACTAAAGAAATCAAACAAGCTGAATAATATTTTGCATTTCTTAAAAATTAATTAAATTCTTTAATCTTCAACACTTTCTTCTAAACTCCATCTCATGTGATGTTAACATTAGCAAAGATAAAACGACGTCATTATACAGCTCTAGTTTTATTACTGACCCTTTATATAATCTTTATGTATGAGTAAATTGATAAAATAAGAATATTTCCTTAGAAACCCTGTAGTAATCTTCTAAATAACATTTCGTTTTATGTCACCCAAGGGATAACCCGATAGGTTAGACACGATAACTACATAAATTTTATTCCAAAGCTAAACTAAAGCACACGTATCACCGGTTCCTTGTTCAGGTTCCAGGGACACTTTAACAATTGGAATTGATTCAGTATTCTCTTGCACGAAATTGATGTCGCTTCCAAATGTGCTCTCATTTTTGAAAGGAAAAAAAAGGCGGAATAGTATTTTCTGACGTTTCGTAACTATTACGTTTGGTGAAACACAATTATATTTTATTCTTAATAATTTTTTGTACGGAAATCAAAATTTGAGAAAATTGCTTTAAATTGACTTGTTGCGATCTATGTACACCTATTTTCTGTACTTTTATCTTATTAAATAATTAGACCTCTTCATCATAAAGGTATGTCAGTATAATAAGTTAGTGCTCTTTAGAATTGTGAAATCTAACAGTACGCAGGCTCTAAATTTGTTGTAATTATTACTCAAAATGATTATGAGAGGTAGGACCATCATTTCTTCGGTACAATGCTCAGGGCAATCAGGACAACCTGGAACACCCGTCGAGGTTAAAAAATTCGAAAAATGCCCGATCAGTAAAATTTAGATTTTTTAAAAAATGCCTTGCAGTAAAATTAAGTTTTTTTGAAATATCTCCACTATTATGAGAGATGGGACCATAATTTCTTCGGTACCATGCTTAGGACAATCAGGACAACCTGGAATACTCGCCGAAGTTAAAAAATTCGAAAAATATCCGACTAGTAAAATTTAGATTTTATAAAAATGCCCTGGAGTAAAATTCAGTTTTTTTTTAGATATCTCCACTACTATGACAGATAGGACCATAATTTCTTCGGTACCATGCTCAGGGCAATCAGAGCAACCTGGAACACCCGTCGAAGTTAAAAAATTCGAAAAGTTCAAAGCTAGTAAAATTTAGATTTTATGAAAAATGCTCTGCTGCAAAATTCAGTTTTTTTGAAATATCTCCACTATCATGAGATAGAACCATAATTTCTTCGGTACGATCGTCACGGTAATCAGAACAAACTGGAACAATCGTCGAAGCTAAAAAATTCGAAAAATGCCCGGCTAGTAAAGTTTAGATTTTATGAAAAATGCCCTGGAGTAAAATTCAGATTTTTTGAAATATCTCCACTATTATGAGAGATAGAACCATAATGTTGTCACTACAATGCTCAGGGCAATCAGGACAACCTGAAACATCCACTGAAGTTAAAAAATTCGAGTAATGTCCGGTTAGTAAAATTTAGATTGTTTGAAAAATGTCTTGCTGTAAAATTCAGTTTAAGCTAATTCTGATCTTTCTTTTACAACCTGAATAACCTCGTTACTTATGCAAGCGATAATACTGATGATTTTCTTCTTAAGGCTAGACCGAAATAACATAAACTTATCTCTCAGTAGATTTCTAGTTCAGTTGGATGCTCCCTTTCACTGAAGCACTTTCCTGTAAAGTGATTCTCTGCTAATAATCAGATCGTTGTTGCCTGACTGCTGTACCTATCTCTTCATCGATAACGTCTAGGCTGAGGCTTGCCTCATGAAAGGCATGTAGAAAGCATTTCTTGCTAGTTTATAGACTTTCTGGTTTCTTTCTAGACTGCGATGAACAGGATTCTAGACCAGGTTGACTGTGTTTTTCATTGTTAGTTCTTACAATATCTTGAAACACTCAAGACTGAGTTCTAAAGTGATCTGCAAGTGTTCTTGCGGGATCCCAACGCAACGAAAGCACTGTTTGTCACTGTGAGGATCGTTTTGCTCTTATGATTCCTCTTTAGTAGCGAAAGGGTTTATAGTGTATATTTCTGTTTGTAGTACTTGGCTATATTGCATCAGCGCAGAGGATTTCCTGGGCCCGTAACTGTTCCTTACCCATACCCTAAAATCAGATTGGTCTGAAAATTTAAATCAGCCTTTCATTATTATCAAACCCGGTTTGTCACATAGCCTTCATTGCACTACTCATGGTTTTGTCTATTTTATCTGTCACCATATTTAATATGGTTAGACGGGAGGTAAATTCAAGAATTTGAAAGCATCCTTCACAGATTAGTACTGCCACTTGTTTTAGTTTTAATCTGAATTCTATTTTTAATGCTATTGCCTTCACTAGGATACGCAGAGGGAAGTATATCAATTAGTATTTGCATCAAGTCAACACAGCTCTCTCTCTCGACAAGCTCTCTCTCTTCCTTTCTTCCTCTTCCCATGGGACCATAAAATACCGCTGCGATCCTCTATACCTAAAATTCTTAGTTACTATAAAGAGTCTTACAATATTTTATTATCTTTAGTACATTTAGAACATTCTATTACAGTCTGATTTGTAGTAAAGTTAAGTATGGAGAATTAGTATGGTTTTCCCATTATCGTTTTCAGCAATACTTCAACAAAGGGATTCAAAATGCTTCCTGAAGTATTTTTCATACAGAACGGCTGCAACTCCTCAGCTAGCCCAACAGCATGCGCCAATTGCACTAGGAGGCCATGAATTATTATTCTTGCAGTTGTAGGCCGATTTGATATGTTGCCTTTTATATCTAGTTGATCTTTCTTGGCTACTCAGTAGATTTCTGTATGTCCGATTGAATCCCTTTAACATTAACATTTGAAGAGGTATACGTAAACTAGCTAGGTATATGGGCATCATCCACGTTCTACTAAAGTTTTCCAATATTTGCAGTTACAGATATCTACAGGCTTAAGAGATATCCAGTTCTGCTTCCATACCAATTGAAAATCCATTTAAACCAAGTTTTTTTGGAGACGTTCCTATAGGATGGACAAGTTTGTTTAAGGAAAGGGTGCCGAATTAAAGTGATGTTACTCTTGTCATGAACTCGCAAACAAATAATGTGTGATCAGGACATACGATTTGACTTTTACGATCTATTACTGAAGCACAATTTTTTTTTCGTTATTGTGGCACTTGTTTGATCTGCTTGTGGATCAAAGATGTCAATGCTTGATTGAAGTATTTGTCTACACATTTCCTTTCTTCTTTGAAACGTTTGTGTCACACACATTTTATTGCGGCATTTTTGGGATCATCTAGTGACGTAAAGCTTATTGAAGCACAGAAAGTTGGCGTACTGGAAAGCTTTCAAATTGAAACGCATGTGGCAATGCCAGTATTCACAAAGCATTGTAAAATAAGTGTATTACTTAGAGCTCTGATTTTAAAAAATCATCTTCTTGATGAATATTTTACCAAATATTACTTTCTTTTAAATAAAATCTTCTTACATTACTGTCTTTAACAATTTTTCCACGATAGTTGATTCTATGAACACAAACCACTGTTATTTCTGTTAATTATCTAAATTTATAGCTTTTAATGACATCGTTTGAATTTTATTAGCAAACTTCCCGGTTGCAATATATGTCAGAGACAACAAAAATTTACACTTGTTTTAGAATGAAATGGCATTGTTAGCACGTGAAATATTAAGATGCTACGGTCAACTACGAAGACATCGAATCCCAACGGTAAGTATAATTTTCCAATATGTTTCGTAGCCAAAAGCTCTCATATTTGTCGTGAGCGCAAGAGTCTGCATGACAGTGTGAATTATTCATTATTCCGCCTATTCCAACAATCCATTTATCACACAAACTTCACATGATTGCCGTTTTTATGATGTTTGTGCGGCAGTAAGATTCATTTTTATTCTGTGAGAAATACTAATACAGCACTTAGCAGCTATAGCGCCTTCCGAATATGTTGACCTGTGGAAATATATGACGCGTTTTATTGAGGGACAGAACTAAGTTTTATTGACTTATGTTTATGACGTGTAATCTTTCGTTGTTAAAAAGGTGTTATCTGAGGCTACTTCAGCGCCCTGTGATCACTCTGTTAATATCCATTGCTACGTAAGTGTAAATAATCAATCTACGTCAAATTACTTTTTACTGCCTTCCAAGTGAATTACTTACTTGGAGACATATTGGATCCACATATAGTGCTTGAACTAAAAATCAACTAGCTTCATTATACAATTATCTCAATTTATTGATTTTTTTAAGTGTTTACATTAAAAAAGTTTGTATTGTCGAAAGTGTCTTTCAGAATGGTGTGAAATAGTTGAAATGGCCGATGAGAGAAATTTTGGGCAGAATTTCGAAACATTACAGTAACATATGATAGTTTGTAGTAAATTATGCCGCTTTTTTGATGGTCCGTGACTCAAAAAAAAAAGGAAAACAGTGGACCAGTAAAATGGATAGTTAAAGGCATAATAAACAGAAAGTGTATTTGAAAGTTGTTGGCAGCGAGTACAATTTTCATGTTAGATATGTCAGTTAATATTTTAAAAACCTCTCTGCAAATTTCTATACAAGTCTAGCTGTATATAGAAAAAATATTAAGTAAACGAAGCTGCTGAGTTACTGCCAATAGTATCTACATTAGATGAATAATAAAAAGTTTTTGGCAAAAACTTTCTCTTGGATGAAGTATAGTTTAATTTATCAGAACATCTACTACTCAGTTATCTACTAATAAAAAATAATGCCTATGTGGACTAGTAAAAATTTTCAAAAATTTATTGAAACGATACAATAGTTCTTATACATAAATGTGAATCAACTTAATTTGAGATATTTTCAGCAAGATTAAGATTTTGCAGGCACTCATAAAACAAGTGAAGCATAGAACCATTACATAAATTCTTTAACAATCTTGAAGTAGATTTTCCAGTGCCAGGTTCGGATGTATCTACTAAGGGTAGGCTACGTACAATTTGTGATATACCCCGTCTAAGATTATTTTATATTTTGCTGTAATTTCTTGCAAAAATATATCTTCAAATAGTAAATAAAGTTCAATTTTCAAATTTTTATTTAATATTTGGTCTCTAAAGTTTCTTTTAAAGAGCGTACCTACATAGCAACATACAGAAATATGAAATAATTTGAAATATCACTAAAACCATTAATTTTAACTATATACATGCTTTATTCATACTGATAAGTAATAAAATTTCGCTTTCAACTAACCTGTAAAAATATAGCATTTCAATTTGAAAAAACGGAGATTTTCACAATTCAATTGTTTCAAAAAGACACTGATTTCTAAAACACTCTGTATAATGTATTTAAGTCTACATCTGTTTATTGTCATCACAGTAGATGCTTCTAGCGTTATGTTAAGTTTCATAATGTTACATTTTTCCGTTACCAAAATAATGGCATACTTCTGAAGATAGCTAAATGTCAAAATTTTCAATCAAATGTAAATATCTTGCAAATTAATGAAAATAACTGAATATGATCCTGTATAAAGTTGTCTTAAAATTCCCCATGCAATTCACAAATGTGGTAATATATAGCCTGTTCTATTTAAAAATGTAAAGTTACTGGTGGTTACGGGCAAACTAAACACCCTGTATATCGTATAATAATTTCGCAATATAAATTTCATAAAACTAAACAACTTTCGTATTTAAATATTTGCTGTATTTTGCATAACAAAGGAGATATGGCACTATTGTTACAGCCTGTATATTATAACCTGTAATGAAAATCAAATGAAAAAAATTACGATTATATTAGGTACCTTGACTATTTTGATATTCGTCTAAAGAACCCGCCCCCTTCTACCTTAAGCCACGGTGTGATAAAATGTCCAAATATCATGACCTACTATCCACTTTTTTATTATAGCTCCTCCACCAATTCTTCCAATTTCACCTTTATCAAACTTGTATTCGCGATCGTATATTTTAACTAAACTGCCACACAGTGTGCCAGGCTCTGTATTTAGGCGACCGGCGAGTTATAATACCCACTACAAGTATTTGACTGTATATTGTACATTGTATATTGTTGTAGGTACGAAAAGAAGCAGATTCCTTAAGATACAGAGTTCAACAGCAAGCGATTTTGCGCTTTCAATTTACATTAAAAGTTCATCATTAAACTAAAGTCAGTGCTTGTTTATTATTTGTGACAGTGTTTTGCAGTTTACTTTACTTGTACTACTAGGTAAGTACTTTTGATTTATATAACTGAATTTTGTATATTACCTGAGTAAGAGTTCTAAAAGGATTTGAAAATTAGGTGAAAGTTGATTGACACTTGTGAGTTTATCGGCCTCGGAAAAAATATTGCGAAATATAGGGATATGAATTTACCATTAACATACAACGCTAGCATTAGTTTAAATTCATACAAATTGTCATTTTCGCCCACCGCCGCTGAGGATAGTTTTAGCGCCTTAAAGAAAAAATTGTGTGAAAACCATGTTACGTTGACCAAATTTTAAACATTCCACTTTTTAAATTTAAATAGCCCATGGAGTGTGTAATAAACGGTGCATTAAGATATCGAGGCAGAACGACCTTCTTCAGCAACATCTACCACGCACCAACTACATCTCAAATTAGACGACTAGTAAAATCATTTCTATCAAGCAGTGAGAGGACAAAATGGGGACAAGTGCAAAGCATAAAGAAGAGTAGTAAAGTTTTTTACATGATAACGACAAATGGTCAGCGGCAACTTTATTAACCGAAGGAAAAGATACGTCTCCTAAACGTCTAACAAAAATTCTGAACGTGTAAAAGGAATCTCCTAAAGTTATGGTAAAACATAAAATTTTAATACATGGACGTCAAGCGGTTAGATCCCTAATTTTGCCGATAAGTATGCTCTTAGAAATAGAGTAATGAACCAGCAACAAAAACTACAGAAAATTTTGAGAATACCACACAAGAAAAATTTCTAGAGCAAATACAGCAAAGGGTTTATCTGATATGTTACTAGTTTCGTCGCGTCCCATCGTTTCCAAAATGAGGGGATCACGCCAAATACAGTACAAAGAATTAAATAAGGATGCAGAAATAGAAAAGCCACAAGGGGACAAAGAAGAAAAAGATAAAGATGATAAAGGAGAGAAAGAAAAAGAAGAAGATGAGGCGGAGAAGGAGGTGGAGGAGCAAGAAAGCAAGAAGAAGAAAATGAAGAGCAAGAAGAGAAGAGAAAGGTGGTAAGAAACTTTTAGCGGTGAAAAATAATTAACGTTATTTATATATTTTAAAAATTTTATAATATGTAATGATATTACCAATATGTGTTTTAGAGATATACAATTTAATTAATGATTACTTCCTTGGTATTTAATAAGAAAAAATTTCTATCAATCTAAAATTACGTCTAAAAAATATTTATTGTAATCTACTTTTAAATAAAAATATCTAAGAAAATATTTAAGATGATTATTACTACAACGAAGTGAAAAATGTGATAATTTTAAAACGAAAGCGCAATTAACGTCTCTGCTTATAATACCAAATAATTTTGACAGCTCGTGTAAAAATGGTGCATAAACACACCTTCCACGTTACACATCCTGAAAATTTCAGCGGATGAGTAAGATCAGACAAGAAGTTTGATCGATTACACTCGAGATAATTCCAAGAACCACCTATTCTCTTAATCTACGCCTGTGTCATTAATCTGAATACATGACAAAAGTTGCGTACTTTTATCAACTGTCAACGTTCGAAATTAACTAATTAAGGTATGCGTTTTTCTTCATTAGTAAGAAAACCGCCATGTGATCTCTAATCAATTACCATTTACGGACGCCTAAAACTTGAAATTTATGAGCATAATAAACTTGAGGAGATTGCTTTTTATATTAACAAAAAAAATTACATCGGCCTTTCTCTTTTCGGCGTATGAACGTTTCATAACCTTGTTTAACGAACAATTCGCGATAATTCGGCAAAACTTTGTCTGCTGGTGAAATAGTTCGCACCTGTTATGTTCCTGTTAAATTAAGATAAAAACAAAAACATCGTAAAATGTGTTTTGTATTCAAAGCGTTTTTGACATTTTAAATAGATGAAATAATGTCTTTCGGGTGTAAACTAGTGTTTGAAATATTTAAATATTTTAAATAAATCAACAAAATAATTTTGTTTAATATTTATGTCTAGAAGAAACTAAACTAGAAGATTGTTTGGTAGATTATCACCATAATGTTTTATTACCTATACTTTATTATGAGATATGTACTACATATCATCTATAATATTCCTTAATGTATGACTAGTACCTGTTGATACAATAGGGGAGACCTAAAACAACTGACGATTGTTATAAGCTTGACCTGTTTAGATGTCGTAAGTACAAGTACCTTAACCTTTAAACTCCTCTTCAAATAAATGTAGAGGCACAATGAATTCCTTCGGCACAGCACAATGTATTTAATTTCATTAGTCTCCTAAATTTTTCAAAATATTGTGAACGTTTCGATAGGTGATATCGACCTGCTGGTATAATAAGTACGTTTTTCGTATTGTACTGGTTTGCCATGCTTATAAATTATTTCGTTTATAACGTTTTCTTCGCGAGCTTTTGGTATTAAAAAAACATACCCATGCAGCCTAATAACATCGTAACAAAGACGAACGGGCCCAAAAGAAACGAAAAAAATGGAATGGAATTCTAACAACAAACTGAATGAAAAGAAGCCGTTGGGTAAACATTGAAAGAGATAGGAACAAAGAGACAAAACGCACGTAACTTGTTCGCTGAAAGGCAGAAGGAGAATAATTTATAATACTAAATAGTTTACACGAGAAAATTCGGTTTCGCATCGCCCCTGCTACATTGTAAATCTTCCGTTGGAATTTTCGAGAAAACTGTGAACCTAATACGTTTTACCTTTAGTTTCTGTTCATAAGGCAAATAAAACAATGAGGCAAAATTCACAATTTTGCCATCTCGTATCCTGTTTTGTGGAAACGCCATTATTTCAATGCAATCGTGAGCTTTCAGCAAGAGCACAACGCGCATTTATATTAAATCTAATAATACATTTGCTCTCGACTTGATATTATTTTTTACGCAAGGGCAAGCTGTAATAAACCTGACAGCTTAATTAAAAGCATATACTCTATTGTTATAACTTGTGTCTGCCGCATTCGTTTCTCCCACGAGGAACCTTATTCAGAGGATTTCTCATACTAAGGGAATTCATTATATCTCCTTTGGACAGCAATAAATGTACAAAACCGCGTTATCGGTGGGTATGAATCTCATTCAACTATCCTTTCACAAAACGGTCTATTATTACAATGTAATTGAAACGTTAACATTTTTGCAAATTTGATTGGAAATAGCAATAAATCGTATAAATAGAATTACATAACTAATATTTGTGTGACTGTGATTTTTTACACAACTTAATTTGAACGGGCGAGGAAAAACTAAAGTAACTGTTTAGATCTATACTGTTTCAATCATTTATAGTAATTCTTAACAAACATTATCGTAACCAGAAGTAGCTTTATTTTTAATATCCCACACCAACAACTGATAGTAGTAGTAGGAAGTAGTTAAATACTTCTTAGAGAAAGAACATTTTCTTGTTTTATAACCATAAATATTAACTTGAAGCGATTAATGATGACATACGGGAGAGTTTCAATAAAGTTTCTACAAAGTACGGAAATTTCCAAACAAATAAATTAGGTCGTTCCTTACTGCAGTGAGCAAGTTTGATGTGCTTCATGGGAACTACATAGATTTAGAATTAATTACTTTGTTATTTACGCATCTGTCCTTTACGGGACATCGATATTTTGTACGCAGTTGTGGCCGGATTGATTAATTAGGAGCAAATTACATTATTAGCTACCTCATAACGTCGACAATCTATTGGCGCGTGAAATGCCTACAGTAGCAATTTTCTATCTTTAGAGCTTGGTAAATTTATTAATTAGCGATATTGATTGCTACATGCTAATTTTATAGTTAACACATCATTATCGGTCAGGGCTATCTGCTCAAATTTTGAGATAAACTTTGGATCCATGAATGCGTCATATATATTCGTTAATATCTATTATGCTTCTGTTGCTGTTGTATCATGTATTATAAATTTTAGCCTGAGCTTTACCATTACATTTTTTGATACACTATTTGTTATTGTACAAAGTTTCTTGTGACGATTTTATTATATTACAAACTATAGCAAAGTTGAATATATGTATATGCAACTTGTTCTTAGTTAAGTGCGCACCATTGCTAACTTCGTTATTGTTAACGATAATTAGGCATACATATTTGAGGAATTTTATGTGGCGAATGCAGTGATGGAACCAAGAAAACAATTGAGCATCGCGTTTTCAATATATTCATTTAATACAATATTTTATATGTTTCATAACCGTTTAATTAAGAATTCAATTCTATAGAAGTTTTAATGCATCATTAAGAAAAAATCAAAAATAAGAAAGTTTTTATAACTTGGTCCCTTTTTTCTTATTGAAAACCTCTGCATTTATCCTAAATTTTCTGTAAAGTTTAAGAAAATACTATTCTCATTATATTATTCATGAGCGCGCTTTTCAGTTTCTCTACATATTATGTTCGCTCATGTACATATATCACACACACATACACACTACATAAGTAAACACCATCGTTATATGTAGTCTTCAGGGTTTCACGGCCGCTGTTGATGGCTGCTTTTCGGTTCTCGGGTTCTCTGCCGTGTAGAAAAGTTGTGGTACTTGACGTTTCGATCATCTTGTCGTGACCTTCTTCACTTCTGAAGAACCACAACTTTTCTACACGGCAGAGAACCCGAGAACCGAAGAGCAGCCACCATCGTTATATTTAAGAGGACAATAATCAACGCTTCACTTTCATAATTACAGACAACGTTTCATTAGTACTAAGAGAGGTGTAAAATAAACAGATCGGATTGTGTTTTCATAGCTAGTTCCTTTTTAAATGTAAAATATCTTAACAATTTCCTCATTTTTGATTTTTCCTTAGGAATATATTTAAACTCTTTTGTTCAAAATTGAATGCCTAATTGAACAGCATCGACTTTCTCTATCCATTAATTATAAAGTTAACCATGGTGCGTACTTGACTTAGAAAAACCTGCACATACTTGGCAAAGTGAAAAAGACATCTTTAGAGGGGTAGCAAATCAATTTATGACGAAAAGTCATATGCAGATAATTTCCATAAAACAAATTTGTAATTTGTGGTAGTGACTCTACTATTGCTGATTTATAGTTTTGTCAGTGATGTTAACATGAAATTTGTATTTTAAATGTTCGTTGTTATAGTTCTATGTGTTGCACGGGTCAGAAACTTGACACAAGTTGGGAACAACTACAACATATTAAAACAATTCTTATTTAAAAGTACACTTGTACAAGTGTCAGTTCTGAAGAAGGTAGCTAGCACTACCGAAAGCTAAGAAATAAAACTGTGTTGATATGTAGTAGTGTGTTTTTTATATAATTGCTTAAATATTCACCAACCAGCCGATTGACCACGACGTTTTGTTAAATATAAAAAAACAATAATCTGTTAGTTAGGTGAGGTGGGACACTATTGTTTAGGAGAGTATTGTACAGGTACTATACATTTTGTATGGCAATATGGTTGACTTTCTATATTCTAGTTTCCATTGCGGTAATTAAATTAATTTTGTACTTGGTGGGACAGATAAAGTCCAAATTTAGCAACCCATTGCAATTTGGATGTTAGTCACCACCTTAACTTAATAAAATGATTCTATCTTATGATGGTAATGTCAAAGAAGATCCACTGAAGCAATTTAATTGGATTTCCTGATTTTCCTTCTGTGATGGTGATTACTACATCCACGTTAAACCGATATTATATATTGAACTCATTGGATTCTTCGAAAGAGATGTTTAGTATGTGTATCAGATACAATCAGTGATAATCAACGTTAGCTACTATGATACGCATGTATATGTATGTGTTATTGCTTGTATGTATTATTGGGTTTCCTTTTAAGGAAAAAAGTAAGGTTATTTTGTAATAACTAGTATATTTGTTTATCATTTCGGTAATCTTTAGGTGAAACATTAGTTTTATATAGTTGGCAGTCTCTATTTGACTATAGTGATATATTTTATTTATTGCTTTTTGATAAAATGAGTAGTGAGAACTATTGGTCCTTTGCTTTCATTCTTTGTCTTGTAAAATGTTTCCACAATCAGCCAGCAATATATACACTAGTAGCAGTGATGGAGTAACAGACAAAGAGAACCTGGTTCTTTGGCAAACATATCAATTATATTGGAAGAAATTTGGTTATCGGTTAAACTTTTAAAGAAAATTCACGTCTTTTAGCTGTTTATAATATCTTCATATGTATGCTTATGTCAACTGAATGTGTGTCATATGTATGAAGTATACTGATTATTATGCGAACTGGTGGCTTACCCATTTATAAATTCTATTTTTGCTTACACACGATTTTTTATATGTTTATTGTTTTGACTGGAGTGATGTTTGAATTAATGACACTTTTTTTGGTTTCCTATTTAATTTTCTTGAAAACAATGGAATAAGCAGTCTTTCGACATCTATTGGATCTACTATATCTACTCAACAGAGTATTATGTTTAACACAACATCGAGCAGAATGCCTAGACATATTCAATATGTCTGTCAAATAACAACTCACCACCGATGAACACATCTTTTATACAATTAACTCTTTCGATATGTGTGTGTGAATAGGCAATTGCCTCTTCATTTCATGTGTTATTGTTTTATATTTTGATAAATTCTCAGTCATTTTGAAGACCCGGCCGATCATTCCTTATAGAGGTAAAAATTTCAGCAGCATTGATATAGAGAATGTAAGAGGAATTGAGACGAGACAAGTGGTTATCATTAATAAAATGCTGATGAAGAAGGTGTGTGGGCGGTTGAGTACTCCTGAAATAGCAGGCTGTGGTTGAAAATCCAACCAAAAGTTGATCAGCTTGGCACTGCTCGATAATCTGTTTCATCCTTGGAACCTAAGGTAATAAGTGGTACTAGTGATGACAAACTATCCAGCCCAGTTACTTATTTAAGAACAAACTCAGCAACGACCTTAATTACTTTATCGACGCTAATAGAAAGGATCGAGAAGAGATGGATGCAGCGGTAGGTTTGGTTGCACAAAAAAGAAATATTATCTCTGATAAACGTAATTGATTTTTATGAAAATATAATAATTTTACTAGTTACAGTATGAGTGTAAATTGAAAGGTATATGGTGTCAAAAGCAATTAGATAAAAATTATTTTTTTCATGAATAGAATTACTAAGCTTTTCTATTCCTTGCAAATTAGGCATAGAATAGATGGCTGCAGGAATATCCACACTAATAGCGGTATTTTTCCATTCACGGTAATATTTATAGATTGTATATACACATATAAACACAATAGAATTTACTTTCATATGAATATGCGTTTTATTAGTATTTCACACAGTTCGTTGGCTGTAAATGACTCCGAAAAAGGTTAATTAGATATGTGCGTGATATTACTAGCCAATGGATACCTAATCTGATTCCACATGATGTTTGTGTGTACAGTGTTTTATTTTTATATGTACATACATACATACATATATGCATGTGTATGGGTGTTACGCTTTCGTGAAAAAATGTTATGCGCGATATCATAAACGATTATTGACGGAAATGGTGGTACATACCGTGTGTAGACGTACAGTTTTATTAATTAGACTAGTTTATAAAGTGCTATTATAGTGAAGGCTAAGGGAACTTATTCTCATTTGTGTCGACATATAGATAGGAAACGTTTGCAAGCCCACACAATCGCTGCGGGTGTACGTCTTCCAAGTCGACACATTTTTCTTTCCGTTTTTTTATTATATTTGTCTGTTTCATTTTTTTTTCTATTGGATATACGATTTATTTGATTTATTTAATAAAAAAAATCATTTTAATTAATTCTGTTTTAATTGTTATGTTTCGGAATTCTTGTATATTTCCGTTACAAATAATTCTTTAAAATAAGTTCTTAAAGGCCCTCTAAGGTACATGTAAGTATACAAGTCGATATACATCATTCGGTAGGTTTGGTTACATTGTACTTAAATAAATTACAAGAGTTTATTGGGCACCCTATTTTAGTAAAAATTCGAGTGTGAAATATCTCCTGTGACAATAGCTTCAGTCGCATTTAAACCAAACAAAGGCTGCGCTAATACTTGGTTAGCGGATATTACTACTGCTCTCGGCCCGCCCTTTGCACGAACTCGAGCGTGCGATGGGAAATCAAACGTGTATGACATATGTAAGCTCTTATATAAATAAATATAATTTTCAACGTATATACAGAAGAAAAACTATAGAACACTAAAGATGTAGTTGCTATTATTGCAAGCACTGACAGATCTAAATTAAACATACACGCTCTCAGCAGATTTCAATTCATATTGTTAAGTGTTTTAGAAAAAAAAAACTTAAAAACACTCTCTAATTACGAGGGTTGAAGGTTAAAGGCGGTGTTTGGGCCGACCAAGACATAATTCTAAAATGTTAGCTTCATCCTCTTCGTCAAATGCACTTTACGGCAAATACTAACTACTTCATCATATACATGTAACATTAAGACTACCGCAGGGGAGTGCTTATGGTCCACCATTATTCGTAATATTTGTACATGATATGTTTGGAACTGCATTGGTTGCCGACCAAAAAGTTCTTAACTATTCATATTGCATATTCTTTGAGGATAATTTAGTTTCTACGATGAATTCAGAGTCACAACTATTTATATTTGAAGATACAATATATTAAAATAAGACATCCAAGTGAGTAACCCTTGGTCGATGACAAACCAAGAAAGAATGATCAAATATAAAGCACGTGTAACCAACTCAGTGAATCCTTTTGTCTCTTAAATAAGGTTATCTAAGTACGTGTAACTAGTACTAAAAATTGTGTATTATTTGTCATAAAATATGGGATTATCTGACGGAATTCATCACTTATATGTAGTATTCCAAGTTTTATACTACAAAAAAGAGCAGTATAAACATTGCTATGTTTGAACACTTGAACACTGAACTTGCTGTACGCACAAGTACCCAACTCTATTTGAAAACAAACATTCACTGCAACATCATAAAACAGCTCCAGCTAAAAGAATCAAAGGAAGAAACTAGAAAAGTTGTATAAGAGACCGTTGTTATCAATTAGAACAGCTTTCCCGACCGTAATTCCAAAAGGTCAACCGTGATCGAGCTCTGCAAAGCGACTAACGTGTATTTTCGATTTTTCAATCCTTTGTAACGTTTTTCTCCCAGACTGAACACAAGTTGTTTTATTAAGGACACACTGACGTCTTCACTAACTGATTCGTTCCGAGCAAATCAAGAAACTTTATTAGTAGGCGGAAGAATTCTATTTTTGGAGCATTTTAAAACTCTTAGTGAGGAATTTTACTGCCTTAGATCCAGGTTAAAGCCGCCGAAATAATAATTTGTTGATGATAGAACGATAGGGAGCTCTGTGAGTATAAAAATAGATAAACCAAGCACTGAATAGGTTGCCCAACTATCAAATGGAGAGCTCTAAGGATGCCTGAAGACACCCACTGAAGGACGTAATCTCCTCGTAAATCTGGCTACTACGTAATTATTAGCAGCTGAATCCAAAATGACGAACCAGTGCTAGCATCTGCGGCCGATCAATTTTTTGTCGCTGTTGGGTGAACAGGCCTATGCCATCCTCATATCAGCATTTCTGGAAAACTAGTCTTAAAAATAAGAGCCTAAATCTCATATATAAAAAACTTTTCGACTCTCTCCAAGTGATAACGTTAGCTGATTTCAGAAAAAAAAATTTACTAGATTATCTATAGGATTTGTTAAAGCGGCGTCATCACATGTTATGACAGATATCATCTATCTGAGCCTGAAATTTCTCGTAGGAGTCGTCATACATGGGAACTTCGTATACCTAACAGAGGAAATCTACCATAACCTTGATATTGCCCCATATTTTATTTTCCAAAAATAACCACCGATCTGCAAAGAGTTAAAATCCTATTTCATCATCAAGGCTGTCCCTAGTTCTACTGACCAGTATCTTGGTCTGTTTTTTGCTCTATTCACAACCTCAGAATTTGCTTTTTTAGAAGGAGTACGGTCACTTAGGAATTTAATTATATATTATTAGTATTTCTATCAATTCTATTAACCTATTATTTTAAAAGGCGAATATGTCCATATTAAGCATTTTGGTATGTTTTTAGGAAAAGTTTGACGTGAAGTTAGATCGTGTTATAATTTTCTTCAAAATTTCCTAAATATAGAAACACGCCAGATTATTTTTAGTTCTAACTACGACTAAATCACATACATGTCTAAGAAAATATTATGCATAGTCACATACGTCGTTAAAAGTTGTGCAAGCTCATTATACAAATGGCTAAAAAACCAATCAGATTAACTGTGAAACAATTTATAGGTTGATCTGAAAGCAAAGTTATGCATGCTGTTTATTGTTCTATGCAACGTGTTGAAGTTTTCATTTGTGTCGCTGAAAGCGCATCAGAAACATATGGGCGCATAACAGTACAGCATGCCATTCAGAGCAGAACTTATTTAGAAACTTCCTTGAATTGGAAGCGTAGGATTCGCAATTTAAGATACTCTCTACACACACATACATTTACTATTTTTTTCCAGTACTAAAATACGTTAACAGAAATTTAACAACTAATTTTATTATGCTCATAAAGTCGTGAATTATGATCCGTTGAAATATGAACTACTATAAATATAATAGCGCGGTAAATGTTATTTGGGCTCGTCCGGAACTACTTTTGTATGGAATAGTAGATTCTGGAATGACGTTAATGTTTAAATAACTGACCGCAAATTGTTTATATCCAACGGCAAATCTACATCGTTTACAATATAATACAGTAACGAAGTCAAAGTTTGCACAGCTAGTTTGAATTTGTTGTGTTAACTTTAGCGAACATAGAAGGTTATTTACATTAGCGTATTTGTACTTACACAATCCAACAAAACACACCCAAATCTTCGGCAGTGGAGTTAGTTATAAATATTATGTTCTAAATGGAATAATACATTTGTTTACTCAAATGTTACACCCAACACAATATTTATCTAAAATCGTAGCAGCTATGCTGCTCTATAGTTAATACCCCCTTGGAATACATTTATTTAAAAATAAAAATTATTGATTTGTGATTTTTTAGTACAGTGCTGTAGTATATACACTATACTGCTGTGCTAAGCTGAAAGGTCCTATATGCCAATTATACAATTTGAAGAAAAACGCAATTTACTTTTATTTGCTCTGCTGTCATTGATGATAAGGCAATTGAACTGTAACTTTGAATGGGGGTTACTTATATGTGTAGAATACTTAAGACTATTTTGTAAAATTACTCAATGTAACATTTGATCGACTTTTGATAGATAGGACACATATTAGGAATTTATTAAAATTTGCTAGATAGGACACAGTTTTATACGAAACTTTTATTGTCGAACATAGAAATATAACGTTACAAAAAATTAAAATTATTAAATGTAAGATTCTTCATTTTCTCCTTCCTCCGCTACACGTCCTACTGGCAGTTCTTCCCAAAATTTTTGCCTGGTGTTCGGCATTATTGGTTTCAAATTCTTTATCAAGTTATCCTTTCTTTCTTGACTTACTCCACGGTTGGATTCTCGTGGAGGAGGCAATTGGATTCCAGTGTTATATGCGCTTGCGATTAAAAAAATTAGCTCTTTCAAATCTTGTGCATCGAAAGAGTTCTTATACTTTAATGTTCTCTCACCTTTATTAAAACTAACAAATGAAATATGTTTTAGGTAAAAACGAGGTGTTGTCTTTAATAATTTGTATTTCGAACTAAAGTCTTTCCAGTTATAGAAGCTGTTAAAAGGTAGTGTTATAACATCTATGGTTTTTGTAGAATTATGGACACACTGTACATAGTCATCAAAATCCCAAACAGTTCTTGCTCTCTTTAAAGATTTCTCCACTTGGTGGTGGAACTCATCCGCGGACATAAACGTATGACCACGCTCGAAGTATTTTATGGTCAGGTTTTGAGGTTACTTCGTCACAATTTACTATGTATACAAAAAAGCTAAAAAGGCACCAATTTTAGTTCTGACCTGCACAGTTGTCAAGCCAAATGGTTATGGATTCCTTGTCCCTGTTCTTCATCAAAAATGCGTAAAATGTGGAAACGATATCTTCCTTTTTGCTCCCTGATGTTCCTTCATGCCACAAAACTCCCAAAGGTCGGAAGGTTCTTCCTTTTCCCACAGGAACAAAACTTTCGTTGAAAGCAACAATACGCTTTATAAAGATTACTTCCTTAAACATCTCTGCCCTAGGAAGCATTATAACTTTCTGTAGATCTGCCGAAACTATCAGTTCATTTGGTTTTTCTTTCGATTCTGCATCCTTTACATACTTTCTCCTACCGGTAGTATATTTCATTTTGTGAGAGAAATACTCTGCGCACACTTCACAATCTTGCGTAGTATCTGGTTTATCGTGATTGGCTTCAGTCTTGTGAAGTTCATATGAACAACACTGAAAACATTCTTCGCATCCAAGCTGTGCAAACGATATATTCAATTTTGAGACTTCTTGACGATAGAGCTCATAAGATCCTTCAGCTTGAGGATTCTTTGCTTTGTAATCATTATACATCATTACAATAGAAATATCTGATGGCAGGTATAAACGATTGGGCGCATGTTCTCGACGATAGTAAGATATGGTAGGGCGAAAAGAGTAGATGTGTGCAATAATCGGTTGTTTGTCAATAAAGTTTAGAGCTGGACGGTGTCCTCTCTTGTCTTGTTTGGGGGCAATAGCATTCTTATGAGTTCCCCTTACATTTTTCAAAACTCTATCATTGCTTTTTTCATACCCTAGTGTGGCCAGGAAAAAAGTTTTGCACACCTGCACTTCCAACCCATTCGAATTGTTTACTTACTTCGGATATTAATGAATTCGATGCTGCACTGCACACTTACGACGACTTCAGTAAGACCGGCGCCAAATAATACACTATAGTCGTTTTTAAGGTTATGATGATTGTTGCTTATAATAAACCATTGCTAATTGTGTCCTATCTGTCACATATGACATGTTAGGTGTTACGTACTATAACAAATTACAAGTCTATCTGTCCTATCTGTTCCGATATGTCAGTTTAGCTTTGGAAGAGTCAGATAGGACACTGTGCTTAGTAATCTGCTTTCAGTTGTAACATAGGACAAGAAATACCACCACATTCTGCTATTTAGTGAATAGATAGGACAGTCTAGCTTTGAAAAGGAGTTAGGAAATGCTTGACTCTCCCAGACTATCACTTTAGGACAAAAATTGAAATTTGTCAGATAGGACCTTTCAGCTTAGCACGGCAGTATAAAAGTGTATACTACACTTATAACTACTGATCTGACCATCTTCAGAAAATATTTATTGAAAGAGAGCTTATTCCAACATCTATATAAATAGATTGCTCTGTCCCCAGTATATTAGTATCATTTGTTTATGTACATTAGAGAATTGGTAAAAGAAAATAGAACCTAAAATCGAAAAAATAAACCAGACTAAGAATATTAAAGTTAACCAAAACAAATGTCGATTTTCTAACATTCACGCAGAAACTTGGGTGGAAAATTTTTGAGGCCCTAGTATTTGCGACCGTCTCACCGGAGGACATCAAAGCTCTGATACATCGGTCAATCCTAGGATTCATTCGATAAAGTGGCATTATTTTCATCGATATGATTGTAGTATAACATTCTTAACAAATTAGACCTTAAGATTATATTCAAATGCAACTTCTAAACACATTTTCTTCATCTATGTACCCAATCGAATACAAAGTGTGGGATTAATAGTAACAGAGGTTTCGCAGGTCTTACATCTACACTGAAAAAAATTTCTATGCGAATTTACAACGATAATCGCGGACAACTTTGTTACCCACGATTATCATAGTAAAATTACTCTCTGATGTAATTTTTCTATTCCATTAGTAAATAACCAAGCGGAATATGCGATTTTACAAATCATGACTTTAGTTACACAGTTGTATTTGTAACATTACAAATCATGCTAGTATATTAATTAAATAGTGGTGTAATGTTACAAATACTCACTCAATTAAGCAGTATATATGTACCTATATTTATGCAAAAATGCTGGTTACTATTCCAGTATAAATAATAAATTACATCTACATATATGCATGTGTCTATAGTTCGATATTCTGTGACGCTGATAAATCTAAAAGCAACAGCATGTTCATTAATTATATCAATATATTATTATAAAATCAAAAACTTTCTAAGATGACGATACATCCATTTATGCCGCCTTCTAATTCATATAACAACTGCACACATGGACGCTAGTATCTAGAGCAATCTAGAGTGCATTTGCATTGCAGTGTACCCAATATCCACCTCGCAGCTGATGCCTTGCATGTTTCTGCTTGACTTGAATTTTTTTTTACAACCGCGGGCAAAAATAAAATAAATTTACAATTACTGTTTGGAGATTTACAATGTATATCAGGGTGATAAAGGAAACCAAACAGTAAGATTCATTACACCTTTGTAATGCACAAAGTAATACTGTGTTGTTACATATAACGTTATCGTAATACTACATATTTTACGTTTTTTTGTCAACCCATTGTAATTTAACAGTGAATATATATGTATATCTTCATGTTATTATTTTGTACGAGTACTTTCACTGTAATGTTAGGATGTTTATCTATGTAATTTTACTGCTATTTTTTACAGTGTAGGCTCGTTAATTTCTCATATATATTTAAAGTGAATTTGTAATACGAGTTTAGAATTATTAAATAATACACCGTTTTCACAATTCAATAAAATATTTTAGATACAATTTCCACAGAGAACTTTAGAGTGTTAAAATGCCTTCTTATTTTTATTTATATATTAGTACTACTAGGGATAAAAAGATAAGATCAAAGGAAATAAAGTGAAATGAGGGGATCTGGTTGTTTATCATTTGCAAACGAACAATGTAAAATTCGAAATTTTTTTATCATATCAAACTGTATGTACTGCAGGGAAATAAATTAACGTAAGCTAGAAGGAGGGTTGTAGCATATTAACAAAAACATCAATCCAGAGAAGCAAGAAAATTAAAAATAATTACCGTCAGGTATAATCATGACCATTTAAAAAATTAGAGCGCAATAATTCACCATTATTATCACATTAAGCAAAATTTACGCTGAATGAATCATTAGCTGCTTAAACCGATGAAGGTTTGAAAAACAGATCGACTAAGCCTAAGATGAATGCTGGGAAAATTAGAATTATACGACAATAGCCATTAATTGCATTAGTAATGGATGTACTCAGTTACTTTCTAAAATTGATATAAAAGATGCTAAAAAATATTTATGTGAATTGTAGCTAGAATTTTAAGCTTATTCAAAAAGATCTGTATATATACAACCTGATTCTTACCTACTTTTTTAATGAGATACCCCGTACATGTTGTCATCTTTGGATTGACTTCATAATCCCCCTGCTTACAGTAGTTAGTAAGTTATATAGTTTATTGAGAAGTTATGATTATTTTTGTATCGGCATCGTTATGAAGTAAACAGTATTGCTAACAATTGTAGGCCCCTTCTTTTGACAGTCTCTATAATAACGGAGGTATAAACCATTGTCAGGCCAAATATTACCCTACATTTGCCGACAAAAGCGTGTCGGTCACACTGGTAATAACTACAATTACCCATTTGGTTTGTTTAGCAGTTAGTGTGGATAATTAATTAATTAATTGTAGAAAAAAAAACGGGTTGATAGCCGCACTGGCGGCTGACTATAGTTGTGGCAAGATGATAGGAGCCGGGTTTCAATTTTCTGGAAGGATGGTGACACTTTTTCAAATGGTTTAAATCCGGATCGACTTACCATTCGCTGTTGGGAGCAAAGTGATTACCAGTGCGGCATTATAAAGGGCGATATCATGCTGTCACAAAGCCATTTAAACACAATTTACACACACAAAACTAACTGCGAGAGTACAGTTTACGGAGTTACTGCAACTAAGCCATCACAACATAGAACCGATCATATTTTTTCCAGAACCGACAAAACCGTACTTTTCTAATTGATACAAGCGGCAACCACACATACTTACATCAAATCAAATTCAAAAAATTGTTATTTAGAAGACAGAAACTGAGCACACCATTCTATACTATTGCACAGTAAATATGAAAATCGCCAATAAACCAATAAATTGCTCTAAGTAGAAAATTGCTAGCTTGGCAGTATATACAGGGTCTTGCATGATGCACTGTAAAAACTTTAAGATTATATTGCTAAGATACCTTCAAGAAAAAAATGTCTTATAGTAGATCCGAACTGTGACATCGTATTATTGACGCATGCCCGCAGATAAAGAATGACAAGTATTAAGGGCAGTCACACATTCCAGACGCTTGATCACGCTGCACTGTGTATTAATACTTGAGGTTGTCATAATATAGTTATGTTGCTTCTCTTTATTCTGTGGTTATTTCTTTACCATTTTTGAAATAAAATACTGCTGCATATTACAGCTTCTATCTTAATCGTTTGGCGATTTGGAAATCTGTTCATAAAATATCTTCTGCTTGAAAGGAATATGCTCCTTAACTTTGTACAGTACATCATGCAACATCCTGTATAATCAATGAATAAACAAAGATAAGATTCGACTCAGCACACCAAATGACTTTATCGCTCTATTAATACTAACATCTATCGCAAAATATGTTTCTGATAAGATGATAAGTGAGGAGACACAAAATGCATCTAATTTGTTCTGGTTTTTTGTTTTGGTGAGATTAATCAAAGTTAGACTGCTAAACTAGTGACGAAAACGTAAAGGCAACTGCAAAAGCTCAACACTAAAACACCCGGTAGACTACTTGTATGATTGCATGAAAGTTGGCGATACGTTTCTCAAGTATAGATACAAAGAAAGACAACAATTCAGTTTCAACAGCAAGATAAGGGGCATATCGGATATATTTAGCTTCTTTAAATATTATCCTAAAAGAAATTAAATTTCTTTATACTGCCAGTTGCAATAATTGGAATTTTATTTTTTCTTTGAAACAGTAAAAAATCAATTAGTTAGCAGTTAGTAATTAGTACTAACTGCTTTTGCACTTCTTCTTTTATTGAAACAAAGATTGATATCTATTAAAACTTTAACGTTATTGGGGGATATTACTTACATTCTCTCTTGGTCTTGTACGTGGGTCTTCAAATAATGCCCTCTAAATACACCGATATATTTTTCTCGTCACTAATGTTTCTCACAACACAGAAAGTAACTCGAATGAAGGCCAATTTCTAAAGGTGTAAGTTTCGTAAGCAATTGTAGCAACCTAATACTTTCTACTTTCTTGCTTTATTTGTTATTTCTTAATTAACTATTAAGTTTAGATCAGAAACAACGATAAACAAGAAACATACTCCGCAAACAACCAATTTCAATCATAATCGAGAAGCATAGTCGGCAACCCTTTATATCCTAGAGCACTTGAAAACATCGCTTTATGTGAGTTCATTACATGTGCTGGAAGTGTAGAGCACCATAAAGTGTAATAAGTTTTCGCAGTATATCCTTATATACACATCGTAGTATATTATTTTTGTACCTTAAAATGTAATATGCTTTCCGAGGATACAAGCTGTTACAGTGTTCGTAGAGATAAAGCATGCTTTTCCAGCAGATATTATGTCTGAGGAACGAGATTACGTTCGCTTCTGTTTGAGACCGAAAATTTATACGAACTTAAAATTATCCCCGTAAGTTTACGGTGTCAATCGATTTCTATTTTCGCGCTGACATTGTCCTGTCCAGGTATGAATTGAATTTGGCGTAACCACCGATGACAATTGAAACCAAATTTGTTATCTAAATTCATTCAGACATATACTTACATACATACATATAGGAGTACCCGGCCTAGTAAACTTTGTTCACTAGAAATCTTCCTTATTCTACATCTCACACATAATCGGACATCCTGGAAAATACGTCAATATCCTCAAACATCCCCGATCATTTTCCGATATTTTAAAAACTTTACCAGATATGACTAATACATACCTACTTAGGCATTCTTTCAACCTACTGACTAAATTCCTAAATTAAATTGAGTACATGAATAGTAATCATTGTAGCCCCTAAGTAATTTTGTAATTTGTTGAGACTCGTGTGGGTTATTACAGTTTTTAATATGATAATAAGTATGTAGATATGTACATAATTGTCTTAGACTTAATCTATTCCATCAGAAAAACCATTACGTTTACGTATATTGTGATGACTCACAAGAAGATTGAAGATTTAATTATACCTAGTGAAATCTGTTAGCAGATTTTCTGAATTTGATTATGGGAAGCTATGGCAGATGGAGCATTTGTAAATCTAAACAATCTGAACTCACACATTCTTGAGGAGAGTTGACTTTTTAATAATCGTCAATGTTAGACCTTTTATTGATTTCACAACCCGTCCACTTCCAGCAGAAAACAATATAGAAAGAAGTATTGTATTTTTTTGCGTTATCATTTTCAACTTGTGCATTGAAATTAGTATCTTGATCATTATAATTTATATCTGCTTCATCATCACCTACATCAGCAGTCACAATTTCGTTTTCGCAAAGCAAAAGTTTCTTCAAGTTCGATTCTCAAATCGTCTATATCTTATGATTTAACTGGAGCTTTTGACAATTTTGCTTTTAAATTATTATTAAAGAAAATCTCTGAAATATTAACAATTAATTGCAGTTGATGTGTTATCACTGTACTGAAAAAATATTTTCACCCATATTCATTAATATTGCGCGATAGTTGAGCTCTTGAGTCAAAATATCAAAATTGATTCTAAACATTGGAATCTTAGAAAGATAATTTTTTCAAAATCTGAGAAACGCTTTGACAGATTTCAATGACATTTTTACAGTGTCTTGATATCTTTTGAATCTATTAAATTTGTAGTTCCAGTGTCCGCCCACTGAGCATGTCGCTCAGATTTTTTTATAAATAATAGTACCCATTTTGAAGTTTGTGTATGTTTTTTTTTAATGAAACAAATAAGAATATAAACTTTTGGCATTTCAGTTCTTGTATGCCATTTCGTTTTCGAAAAACATTTGCTCGATTGTGAAAATCTACAAACGTTTCAAAAAGAAATTCTAACATGATGTTGGCGTTAGAAATTCTAAAAAGCAGGTTTATATAGAACTCATATTTAATATATCTATTTTGTGACCTTTATGTACTTATCTTTCAATTCCTGAAATATTTCCATTTGTAGGTCACTAAAACAACAACTAATTAAATACCAATTTATTCCAGAACATACAATATTATGTTTTTGTTAATAAGACTGCTTCAGTGGAAGAAATTGACATTTAATATTATATGTCTGGAATAAATTGGTATTTAATTAATTGTTGTTTTATTGACCTACAAGTGGAAATATTTCAGGAATTGAAAGATAAGAACTCATATTCATAAAACTTTTTCATATTTTGATCCAAGAAATCAGACACTGCCTCCTCTCTCTCTGTCTCATCCTCCTCATACAGCATTATGGACACAATTTTTAGTGAAGTTTAATCACGAGATCTCGAACAAATCTTTTAAAGCTATTATTTTCATTTGAATATCTTAATAGAAATTGTTGAATGCGAGTTACAATACAATAAATGCTATGCATATCTACCAAAACTCAAGGGAATATATTGTATATTGTACACATTCCTGTATTATATTTGGGAAATAAATCGATATTATTATTATTATATCACAGAGAAACGTAAAAAACTAGTGATTTCAAACGCGTTGAATGTTAGATAACAAAATGTACGTACACTCGGTACGACTTAGTCTTCGAACGATTTTAATAAGGTAACTCACTAAAATCGTTCGAAGATTAAGTCGTACCGACTGTACATATATATAGTGAAAAAACACACCTTTGTTAGGTAGTTGCTATTTCCAGTTCTTTGCCCTGTACATGGTTCTACAATTGGACCTTAATCTTTAGAAATGCTCGTTATTCTACGCATCGAGGTTGCCGAACTGTGTGCTTTCTGAAGTTTACAAAGTAGAAAAGAATTCACATGTCTATATACTTCAAAGAGCTCGTATAAATATTGACGTTTGATTTATGGAAAACTCCAGCATTAAGAATTTATAACAAGCCTTGTCCCTCACTTGCTTTTTCATATAAAAGTTCCTTCTTCTTTCACACCACTGTTCTTTCTTACACGTAAACATATGTTCCTCTCAATTCAAAATATTTGCATATAAATCTGTCGACCTGTTTTTATACGACTTCCATTTTTGTTACAAATTCGTTTGCATTAGAACATAATTTATAAAACTTGCTTCGAAAACTCCGAATAATATAATTCCAAATACTTTCCGCGTAGTTCTGTTCAGCTTTTGTTACTGTATCGATTACCATTTCAAATACTCTTCAGCAACAATTCATGCGGTAATTGGCACGCTTGATGGAAATGTATAACTCTAAACTTTAATTAAACACGAAATGGATATAAGGTTCAAAAGGGTATTTAATAATAGATACCAGCCAAATGAAATGCGAAACCTTTTCATTCTTATTTTATGCTGAAAGTTTGACCCGCTTCGAATGTGGTATTTACGAAATTGCTTTACAGTTTGCGGTTAAAGTACTTTTGATCGATATCAGTTTCGTGTGTTGTAAATAATGAATAAGCTCAAATTGCACTCATGAAATTACAGATATCCGCAGAAGTAGTAAAATTTTAATAGTCTATGCTAATCTCTATTTTGGAAGTTATTTTATTAGAAAACTGTATTTGTATTCAGACACATATTCACTATACTTCTGAAACAACATGCTTTTTCAAATAGTAAAAATGATAATATAATAGTATTACACAATATTCCGATTTTTTATAGATTAGTCTACCTTCAAACATCAAATAGATATTAAAGTTGCAATTCCCATGCGAGTTACTTCAGAATAATATAATTTGCATAAATGTACTGTATACGGGGTGATTCATTATTTAGATGCAATATATTCTTTGTCTTTACGTAAATCAAAACTTATAGACAGCCTTCTAAAACAAGCAGGTAAAAATGCATTTTGGCATTTGAATCTTATGTTGAATGTAATAATATTGTTTTCACATAAAAAATATAATCTCTTAAATATGATATACTAGCGGTGTATCACATATTAGTTACTCTAACAATTTCAATTTGCCGAATAAGTCATGTTCAATTCCTACTTATTTATTTATACTAGATTTATTTTCTAATGCTGTGTCTACTTGTTTTTCAATTTCGCCCTGGATTTCATGGATTTTCCTTACAAATCTATTCATCTCTTTCCAGTTCTTTCCTTATAGACTTTTCAACTTCTTCTATAGTATTCTTTAGATTTTGTACTGTTATCTAAAAGGAATGTACAAGTGCCATTTTCCCGTTCTCACTAACTTCGCAATATTAATTTGTCGAATAGAGATTAATTGTTTGTAATCACCTCGATAGGAACAGAAGTAAGAGCGACTGACCATAATAGGACAGTACCCATGGTTTGGGGTTCAAATCTTGTCAGTGACGCTCATGTCTCGCTAGATCTATAATTCGGTTGACGTATTGTTGGTTGTTGAGACATAATATCAGCGCAAAATTATTTATGACGAGGTAATGATACAACCACACCATGGAAACACATTTACATCTTAATTTATACACCAAGAGCTGGAATGAGTAGTCTCGGCGGTCTTCGAGACTGTACTGGATACAGCTTCGATAACTGCTGCAGCTGCATTCACTACAGAAGATCCTATTGCATCAGAAGAACTACATCATATAGTAAAGTCCTTTAGGTCAAGATAAATAATAAAAAAACTTTTCTGCTCAAATATGGGTAGAAAGAAAAATTACCACAGTCACATGGTGCCGAGTAATATATCGAAACCACCAGTTCAGTTCTAATGCTTGATCTATTTTTATTGCACTAGTTAGCAGGATGATTTCCAACAATAAACCATGAGCGCCTGTTACAAGCATTTTTTGGGTTTTGTATTGTGGCATTTCTCGACGTTTTCACATATTTACTCGTCATCTTCAATAAGTGCCTGTTCGAGTTACACCCCATATTGAAGAAAAGAACAATAATAGTAATTACGGCAACTACCGTCTTATCAGCGCGTTACCTTATTGCATTTAAATTGATCTGTCATTCATTTTCTTTAAACCAGTGCCTTGTCTGTTTAGGACAGTGATAAAATAATTTTAATATAGACGTAGTGTAGACATACACACTCGCTTTAGTTATGTGATCTTTTCATATATCATTTCCTTCTACTAATATTCAGATCTAGTTCACAATATTGCCACCACCGTATTTGCGCACAATTTGCATGTAATATTTGCCCGTTTTAATGTTACATATTTGGTGATACATTATCGAAAATGTATTACTAGCGCTTACAAGAATAAGTTTGTTTTTTTAATTTTTTTTTTTTGGGAAAGGCGCGTCATCCTAAAACATTTTAGAACCCTTCGTAATCAGCGCCGAAAGCTGTATTTATAAGTGCAAACTGATATTACATACATAAATTATAGCTTGCTGCCTCGCACGGAACGAATGCCTGCATTAAATAGGTGCAGTAAACCCTTTCCTGCTTAGAAATTGTGACGGTGCAACGGAAACATTTTCCCGACTACTGGGCCGGGGGATAGACAAATCTTTTTCAGAAGATCGCTTAGGGGCAAATAGGTCAAGATGCCCAGATGCTGTACACGAAATGCCCGCATATACTAGAAAAAAAACGTAAAGTAAACATTTAAGAAAGCGTCGAAAGCTCAAGGGCAATTTCAGTTTCCACGGCACATTAAATAATACACGAAAAGAATATTATTTTCTATTCTATAATAATGAAAGTCTTGCTCGATTAAAGTCGACTGTTACATTGCAAAGACAGTAACGCTGCGTTAGTGAAAATATTTATTAACTTTCTTGGTAAAAAAAACCCTTGAAGAGGTTGCTAATGTCAACGTGATGATTATGTCTTCAATATATAACATGATATCTGTATCGACCACCGATGTGAAAGAGGAGAAGTAGAAGATACTTCGTACTAATCCCACATAGTCCGAAGGAGGAATGAGGCAAAGATAAGGCTGCCACTTCGTTATAGATTTTACGTTAACTGGATAAAAACAAAATTGTTGCTGTCATTCTTATCGTCGTTTATGGCTTGTGTTTAAGTAAAACGTACAGGATTTTACGGTAATGACACGTTTGATTAATAGCTTATAGTTTCTGAGACGTAAGAAATAATAAGCCACGTGACTCGTACAAAATCCTCCTTTTCTATCTAATAAATCTGATTCATCAATCACAATTGTGCTACATTTCCGAAAGACTGGTTTCTCTATAATTTTTATTGACTTTATGACGAGAATAATATCTCTAAACGAAATATCCTGAGATTAATTATAACGCTCTCCTTGATGATGTTGAATTAATAAAATAAATGGTTTTAGTGGAAGAAGCTTTAGGTATTAATCCAGTATTATGCATTCGATATTTTGTGTTTAAAGTTAAAGCTGAAAAGATCATTTTCTAACATAACTAGGTAGTACTTATAGGCAATTAATTTTTTCTTCTCTTTTTGCAAGTGATCTTACTGAATCAAGTGTTTTTGATGAACTGTCAGGATTTATTATAATCATAAGTTACTTTACAATTCTATTTCATTATCTATAATACTATAAATTGAAAAAAGGGATTCTAATAGTGAAATTCCAAAATTTATACTAGAAAGATAAGAGGATCGCTTAAATTTTCATATAAACTCGCATGATATTTTCTTACCTATTCGAGTCGCTAGTATGGCTATAATTATTGTTCTATAAATTTATCAGCTCTTCCTCTCTGGTAATAGGCTGAAGAGCCTCAGAAGGTATGCTTGCAAGCAATAGGCTATATTGTATAAAAATCCTAACATCTCTATCTTGAGCGTCTGCATGAAGCACTTTTACTTCGGGCATATCAGCAAGTTCATACATGATAACTCTCAATTACATCCACCTTCCCTTTTGAGTTTAAATTGTTACTTAAAATTGGCCTTATCACTAGGTCCTTTCCTTTCTGTCTCCGTCTAAATAAATAATAAACCACACCATATTAGAGTATATTTTTAAGTTTTGCACTATACATCGAGTTCTTCTATATCCATATGTATTATATATTATGTGATTTATGGCATAGAACTCATATATGTACAGGATGGTCAGATAAGAATGCAAAGTGTTGTATCTCTAAAACCATTCGTCGTAGAGACTTGCGGTAAAAAAATTTATGACTAAAGTGGACAAAAGAAGGGCGTGGAAAATATCTTCAGATTTCCAAGATTGTCGCAAGGGGGCGTAACCGGCACCTTCGACTTTTAAAGTGATTTTGCACTGAAATCCACCCAGTAAATGTTACTAAAAAATATATGCTTTTTAAAGCTAAGCTTTACTGGAGTAATTTTTGTTTAACAGTTTTTGACGTATCTATTAAAATAAAGTTGTGGGGGGTAATTCTATGTTTTTTTTAAATAAACAGCTGTAACTCCTAAACGACTGAACTGATTTTAACAAACTTGGTCTCATTGGAAAAAGCATTTATTGTTCCATCAAACCTATCATACCTGTGATATGTCTATTTCTTAGTGATGCCGCTAGAGCGCGTTTTTTGATATAATAACAGAAAATTGCAAAATTCTCTAAAAAATTAAATACAATAATATTAGTTTTTTTGATAAAAATGTAGCAAAGTGATACCTGACTAGGCTAGTGAAAACCGTATTTCGATATCTTATTCGTAGCCTGAAGTATCGCAGAAAAAAGATTTACTTATCATATAATTAAAAAAAGACGCTATTACACCGGTATTTATTGTTATTTATTTCTCTTTTTTTAAGATTCAATGATAAAATTTTATAATTAAATAAATTTTAAGTAATAAAAGTATTCTTCTAAAGTTCAAAAAATTAATAAAAGAACGTGTAGGGGCATAATAAGGAAAGGGACTGATTTTGAAACAAACTTTAATGCCTCCTTAAATGCTCAAAATGTCTTCCATCACACTCAATGCATTGTTGGAGCCGCTCATTCGCATACATTACAGCAGTTTCAATTTCTGCTCTTGATAGGCTACGAATGGCCTCTTGTATACGTATTTTCATGTCATCTTTTGTTGTTGATGAGATTTGGTAAACAATATCTTTCAATCAACCCCAGAAGTCTAAGCAGGTGAGGTCTGGGAATCGGGGAGGCCAAGAAAATACAATCAAACCAATTATATTTTTGTTTAAATGCAAGAAACAAATTGTAAGTAATGTAATCGTTTTAGGCTTGAAAAAGGACAAAAAACAAGCAAGTGTCTATTTTAGATTCCTTAGGAAACACACCGTTAAGTTGAGAGTTAAGTTCAGTTAATGTGCTACACTAGATCTATTCATATGGGTTGTTTATTGAGTTAACAAAATATTACCAGAATTACAATCTCAGGGCGTCCGAAAAAACTGGTTTCACCCCTTTCAACCTTAGTGCTTCAAACTTTTTTTGATACATTGTCCTTTTTATCACATTTTTTTTCAATTCTCGTTTCTGCCGGTGTTCTAGAATGAAAGACATTTAATACATCATAATCTACACTGCTTGATTATCCTTAAGAGATTTGATTCTATTTGTTTTGGTTAGTAAACTGAATAACTCAATGTCATCCTTTTAGAATTGTTACATCAATGTTCATTTTATTTACTGTACGTTACAATATTTTTTTTAATTGCTTATAGTTTGCATGAAATTCTATTGTTATATATGTATGTATTTCTTTGTAACTTTACCATCTCTCATGATATTAAAAATACAATAAAATGAACTCTGGTTCGTTTACCTGATTAGTGTAGAACTGGATTTGCCTTTCCTTGTTTACTGTTTGATATGTATAGAAGTCTCGTCTGTAATGCGTATGTTTGTTTAGCTCATAAAGATTGCCTTTGGATGTCTTTCCTTGATTCGTATAAATATCAAAAACTCTAGAATGCTTCGCGACGGCGAGTCCATTTTTATATAAGCGGTCCTGGCTAGCGAACTCGGGCCTAACAAAAATCTTAATAACTTTTGGCCTGCTACTGATTTTAATTTTCAGTAATTTTATGAACACAAGAATACGAATACTTCACAAATGTGATAGTATATGTAAAAAAACATAAGAAATTATGTACTTTGGCTTTGGAAATATCCCAAGAGTAATACAAAGCATTTTTATAAAATCTTTGTGTTCGACAGACTTCGATGTAATATACGTATTTTAGATTTGAGTATAAGTAAGCATTTTGTCGGCGCAGGGAAGTGGTCTTCGGCAATTTCCACTTTTGCTGGATTCTGTTCACTAAACTCCTTTTTCTCCAAGGTTGCTCCTTGTTGAATAAATGTTCACTTTCTGCCGGTTCTAGTGTACTAAATATAAATTCAGATGAAGCTGTGCTTTTTTAATGAAGATATGTGTATGTATTCTGTGCGTGGTTATAGCATACTTTTATTATTCAACAGATTGTAATGCGCTCGTTTCACATTCGTTGAATGTGTACATTTAAAATAGCTTAAAATGCTGTAAAAAATCAATTTAGAAATAAAACCGCGGTTGGAATTATCACGTTATGTTAATTATTATATGTTTTTTTTTCTTTTTAAGAGCAAAAGACTTTTACAGTCAACGTTCTGCTGTGGAAGTTTGAAGGTGCTGTAGTAAGAGCAACTGCTAGCTGTAGAGACACCGCTAGACGCTTAGTTACTTTATCTATGTTTCGTTATTGGAATACAATTAACAGCGCAACATTATTTAGGTCTTTGTAGTGCTGATACACAGCCAGTCTTGTCAAGCAATATAGCTTATGTATCCACTGCAACCGTATCCCCTACAAAAATTATAAAACTATCATCCACAAAATTAACGAATGTGACACCAAAAGACCTTCAGAGTTAAAATAATAAAGTAAATAACAAAATTGGAAAGGCAATGTACTGCTCTCTTTACTCGTACTTTTTTCAAAATGTTATCGAATTCAGTAATCATCAAAATTCATAAACAATATGGATTTATACATAAGGTACGTAACACGTAACCTGTATACGCAGTGGAAATAATATTGTATACCTATATATGTATACACAGAAGGAGCTACACAAGGGCATTAATCAAAAGAACAGTAGGTGGCATAGTTCCGGCCTGTGTAGGAATGAAACTGTCCAATCGCGGCGGTGGTGATATTGTATCATGTCTATAGCTTTACAGAAGGATAATTTTAGCTGCAGATAGTGTACTAGCACTAAAAACCTTTTGAACGAGAGGGTCTTTAGAATAGTTGAATATTTTGACAGAGAAAATTATGTGGGAACCCCTATATCAACTAAACAAACACAACATTCTCAGCAACGAATCCGGCCTGTATTAATCTAACAGTAGGATACCGCATACAAATGATTCGCTGAAGGATCTCTTTAATTATATAAATTCCCTTTAGCGCACAATGCTTTCCACACATGCTTTGTGCAGGTACATATTAGTACACATAACGTAAGGTGCGATATAGTAAAAGAGACAACTATAAAACAAATACTGTGTTTTTTGGATAAATTAGTTAATAAAGGATAATCACTGTAAAGTCCATTGAACCTGCAGATGCAGTACAGAATTGTGGATGATAAGATTGTTAATAATTGAATACATTTACATACACAAATTACACAATAAAAGTTGCAGCGAAGTTAGACAAGCCGTGGCAATTGCCATCCTCTTCCAACCCTCCCCTCGCCCGGAAGAACGAAAAAGTATTAAGTTATATCTAAGAACAACATTAACTATTCGTACAAATGACCAATCAAAAACGAAAATCATGACCAACTTTAATTCTAAACTATTGCAATTGAAAGGACTTCCCAAATTTTTCTAGTGCTTTTTGAACGCTCTTTAAATTGTATCCACCAACGAGATATACTGGAAACAGCACCGTAGCTGATAAGCATGTAGTGCGTGGTTTTCGTGCAGGCGCCTTCATTTAGGGGCGCATTTATGCATAGAAAAAACAATTACAATAAATACGTTACGCACGCGCGGGTAGATACGCGTTACGTGAAAATTTTTTGCTTGATGTTTCAAATACTTATTACTTTAGAATTTTAACAAATCTTCAAAAAGTATTAAGAGTGTGGCTAGTTTACTCCGATAAAGCCAATGCTTTTGCTCTTGTTATAAATTGTTTTGCTCTTCTGATATACCTAGCTCTTACTAGTAAAAATGGAAACAGGGATTGGATCCACTCTTCAATTACTTTAAAACGTCTACTTCTCATTTAAAATCTTATTCAAATTGGTGTGATTTGTGCCGCCGTTTAAAATTAAATTTGACAATTGACCCCGAACAGCAAAAATTATTTAATTTAGAAACAAACGATGGCATGTGATTATTGAAAGACAATTGTTTAGTAGTTGGCGAGACTATGTTTAGTGTTTCGGGGTTATTCTAGCAAGTTATGAATACAATAACGGTAATTTTCTGAAAGCAGTGGAGATGATTGGTCAGTTTGATCCGGTAATGATAGAACACTTAGCAAATGTAAAAAAATTATTATACTGAAAACACACATGCCTCATTACATTAGCCCTGATTTTCTAAACGAACTTATTAATCTCCTAGGTGATGCTGTTACAAAACATATAAGAGATGAACTTGAGAATGCTAAATATTATTCAATTAGTAGTACTCCTGATCGAAGTCATACAGAGAAGATTTTTGCCTTCGACAACTACAACAGGCGAAGGAATTTTCGAGTATTTGACTGATACTATCCTACCAAAATTTAATTTAAATATTAAGGATATGCGTGGCCAAGGATACGATAATGGTTCTAATATACGTGAGGCAAATGCTGGGGTACAGAACCGTATTATTGCCGTTAATCCTAGAGCTACGCTCGTTCATTGTGCTACTCATACATACTTTAAATTTAGTAGTAAACTATCCTACAAAATCAGTCAATGAAGGTTTAACATTCTTTAGTATATAATTTTTTTTCGTCATTTCTGTATAGATAGAATATACAAAAATCAAATGTCAGTTCTCTTAATATTTAACCTGTATCAGGAACTCGTTGAGAAAATATTAATAATAATTAACGGTGGAGAGCTGTTCGAAGAAAGAAATACTCTTAAATCACTTGTACGGGGTGCAATGTGTTAGAGTCATTTGCCAAATCTAGCTATAATTATTATAGTATATTATAATAATGTAAGTGATGTTATCAATGAATTTGCAACTAGAAAAGCTATTTGAATTTTTAATATTAAACAAATTCCAAAGTTTTAAAGCTAGACGAATTGAAGGAAAGCAGGCATGATAATAAAATTTTTGGAAATTATAATTATAAAAACTATTATATGACTTACCAACTTAAATGACACTATGGTATAATTATATAACACTCTATTAATTTTCACCCTATTTTGCATTAATTAAAACAAATTTTAACTTTATCACCCTTACAGCTTCACCATCATCTTAACCACATCGCACCTAAAATCTAACTGCTTTTTGCATTGATGTAGACTAAAAACGTCATAGGGTGACGCATCACCAAAAAAAAAGTTTGAAATCGGTTTTGTGATATACTGGAACTCGATTTAATGTAAACATCAAAAATACAGTTTCAACAAGTTTAAATTACCAGAATATAACTTTTTAATGGAATAACCAGTCTTATTTTATTTTTGAAAATTTCATAAAAGTGAAGACATATTTATTACTTAATATGTAATACGCTTGAAGGGCATACTTGAATATGAATAATTTGCACGGATTAAATTCAAAATTAGAATTACGGATCCATTTAGCCACATGTTGTAGTGTTTATTTAAGGTAAAAACGAATTAAAAATTTTTGGATATAACACTGTTTTCAAGCAATTAAACAAAAGAAATATTTTTAGAAATGTTTTGTAGATATGATAATTTGACCTACCTTAGATCACTCTTTGGTATGATGTAACACTGCACTAATTTTCACACAGTTCACAGTTCACACACAGTTTTAAGTTAATTAAAAAAATGTTAATTTTTCTCACTTTAACTATTTACATTAAATTAAATGAATATCGAAAGCATCTTCGCCACATCCCGTCTAAAATCCAACTGCTTTGTGCATAGGTTTAAACTAATAATGTTACGGGCGTCCTATTAGCAAAAAAAGTTTACAGTCGTTTTTGTGACATATTGGAACTCGATTCAATGTAAACAGAAATACAGTTTCAACGAGTTCAAATGAGGAGAATTTAACTCTATTATTAAAAAATTAAAATATGAATATAACTTCCCTAAGTTGTAAAATGGTTTAATATGAGAAATAATTTAATATTTCACATTATACAAGATCATTCAAAGAGCATAATCACGGTGGGTTTTTTTCTTATAGAATAAGACGCTTTATTTTATTTTTAAGAACTCCATAAAAGCGATTTTTTTATTAAATTAATTAGAAATTATGATAAATAGCGTTTAGTTGGTAATAGCTGTCATTTTCAAAAAAAAATCAATCACTTCTATAGGTTTGCACGCATTTTTGAGACAAACAAGGGGCAAGTATATTAATGATTTGTTCTTAAAGGAAAAGCACGGGCATGATAATTATTTTAGGCGCAGGTGAGTCTCATAAAAATCATAATGTCCAAATTATATACATTTGCTCTTAGATAGAGATTGACATTGTTTTTGTCACAGCAATAGAATAAATAAAACATAACCATAAATACGAAATATTTGCTTAATAAGTTAATTATTAGCAAAATTGTACAATAGTAATTAATTTTAATTTACCTTAATATCTTTAATTTTGTATTTTATGTTTTTTAATATAATTAAAAATATCATTTACCTACCTTATTTACTACATGTGTTCTATTGATATGATATGAAGTATACTTAATAAAATATTTACTGCAACGGGCGCATTTTTTATTATTGCGCGCAGTAAATTCATACATTAGCTGCGGGCCTAACTGGAAACATTTGGAAATCATCATCAAAATGTTGTGCCTTCTCGAACACCTTCTTTTTTATTGTCTGTTGTCGGCCGATTTTCTGCTTTGTAGAGCATTATCTGGTAACATTTATTAGTTGTTATTAATGTTTTTAGTTTTGGTCATTGGCGGTTATGCGTATCGGAAATATGAAACAAGTTTTTTTAAGTAAATATACATTTGATAAAAAAGTATGTTCCAAAATGCGAAGCCCTTGATGAACCACAAAAGAATGGATAAGTTTCATAAATAAAATGATACACACAAACACTTTAGACGTTGAGACAATTTAATTTGTTAATTGTTTACTAGTGAGAAAATCTAATTTTACCCAAAACGTTGTAGTAATATTGAAACTTTTAATTTTTTCGTTGATATTATAATCGATAAATGCGTTTGAAGTGTTTGGCAACGGCATTTGCTAAAATGATCTATCGAAAGTAGGTCAATTTATTATTTCAGACCTTATTGAAGGTCTACTGTATAACGAGGTCTATGAAGTTGGGCGTACCCATCTCACCATATTCAACCAGAGTAGTCTCAGCACAAATTAGCACAAATTGAGCACTAATACCTGAGACTACTCTGTTTGAATATGGTGAGATGTGTACGCCCAACTTCATAGACCTGTATAACGTCCTATTGATGAAGTTGATTATTTCAAACTAGAAATGTTAGCATGTAGAAAATTTGTTAAGGAGAGAACGTAAACGGTGAAAACCATTACCAGACCTTATAAGTTTGCCAGGTAATGTCGGGATACATCCCCAAATTGTAGATTGTCGATTAAAATGTTTTACCTTCCCGGTGAAAATAAATTGGAATGCAAGTTGCAATTATATATATGCAATTAGAGATTAAAAACTCACAAAAGGTACTAACTATTGATACACCAGTATAAAAAGCTTTATTTATATATATTTTTGAAGATTGGCTTTTGCTGCAAAAGTTGTTGAATAGTTTTGCCAGAGTTAAATGTTTTAATACTTGCACTGTACACCATTACACAACACTATACACCATTTTATTTAGTTGTTATCTCCAGATATAACATCGGTATCACCAAACCCTGCAACTTTGAACCCATGCGTTCTCGAAACACCCCGAGCAATTTAAATTGTATTTATAACAGTAACAAGTTGCACTAGAATTTCGAATTTAATACAATTGACAATATTACATTTTTACAAATAAATATTAATTGGTTTCCATTTTATTTTCTTCTTTGCCCAACTATGGTTGCACTAGAATTAATAACACTGATGATTATATCAGAAACGATTCTGAAAATATTAATAAATAGTAGAAAGTATGTTCATCAGTTTATTTGCGAACCCATTTCTTTGAATGACGTTGCTTAAATTTTCTACATTATTTATTACGCGCATCGAATACTGATGATATTCGTATTTCAGTTCCATTTACAAAGAATGTATACTTTAGAACATGCAATATTAATTATATAACAACACATATATTTTAGTAGATTCTACGAGATAATCTTTGAACTTACTTGTATCTATAGATCTTCTAGAAAATATTGGTTGAACGATTACAGTGTTAAAGCGTTTGATTAATTACTTATGCAAACCGATAATTTTCGCTGACGCTTCGTAATTTTTGAAACACCTTTTAACAGTGTTTTCATACTCTCCTTCACTATATCCACTTGACTACAGGCATGAATTTATTCCGGAAATCTGAATAGTCATTGCTTCCTTGAATACTTTATCATCATTCTTTAGAGTTCGTTTTTTAAATCCATATTGTATGCAATATAAAACAAATACTAGATAGTGTATCCATTATATACCAACAATAGACCAAATTTATAAATCTCTTTTCGTTTTTATGTTTCTCGTATTGCAAATAAATTATTTATCTGTGACAGTTTGGTTAAACAATTATGAAAGCTAGATGACGGGGAAGTATCCGTAATAATTTTACTCACTTTGCCATTGAGCATTGTCATTACGTACATATATTTTGTGAAATATCTAAATATTGCCAGCATACTTGGTAGGTATCAATTTATTGAGTGGATTACTTAATTGATCTATACGCTGAAGATGGACCAGCATTCTGCGCAACTAATGCATCATTTTGCGATGCAATTTTGATTGAAACAAGATGATTGACCTCTATCTCCATCATGTCAGTAAATGTAATAGATTAAACAGAAATTTAGTTTGACCGAAATATGAATAGCATAAATTGTGTAATTGCTTGTGCTTTTTATAACTTTTATTACCATTTTTTTTAGAAACAACAAATAAATTACATATCAATAAGCATGTCGTATTAGACAAATTGATGAATTAATATCCTGTGTTGTATGCCATTTATTATATTTATATTTTTATTAAAAAGAATCCAACAATATGAAAAGTATTGAGTACTGAATCATTATAGATAATGAAAACAAAACAATACATATATGTATATATTATGAATTAAACATAAACATCCTTCACGGATGGGAACAAAGATGTAACATGTTAAATTATAAAATGGATTAGTAAAGTTTAGACAGGTGCGCTATATTGCTTATATTATTTAATTTGGATCTTTTTCTTTATGTATATCATTTCCATCTAACCTTTTCCAGTGTATTTATATAACGGTTCGTGATATTTTCAGTTATATTACATTTGTAATTTGGCTGCTGCCCTTTTAGAACAGTAATCCAGGTAGGTATTGTTGATTTTGTCTTGTAAATACTGTATTCCAATTTTTCAGGAAAGTTTTAGACGTATAAAAAAGCTGTATCATCCATTATGATTTTTGTATTTTTTTCCAGCCTATTTGAATCTAATTATATGATTCATGTACTTGTTGTTTCACAATGCAGTTATTTACTCTTATTAAACGGGTCAATAGCCGTTGTAGTTAGACAGCCACTCAGTGATGTGGGAGATTTCTGGCGTTTGGCGTTCAGTTCTTCGCCAGGATGGTTATAATTTTTTTCTCGGTGTTGTATCTCGATTGATTTACCATTCGCTGTAAAGAGCAAAATGATTAACAGCGAAGCATTCTAAACAGCGATATAGTTGAAGACATTCCCACAGATTTACACAACAAGACTTGCACGATAGCAATACAATTTAAGCTACTAACACATGTCTGAACAGCAGATACCTAGTATAGTCGTTTTTTTTTGAATTGTGACGTTTCTCGACATTTTCGAGATGTTACGTCATAGTAAGTCGTATTTGGAATCGTCACTAAACTGATAACAGATCAACACATCTTACGGAAGTGACAATCCATAAATTGTCCAAGCTAGAACGGGATATTCTGTACCGATATGATGAGATTTGAAGGTAGTTATTTTTAAAAACAGATTCTTCGAAATCTTGGGTAATTAATTGAACCTTTGCTCATAATATAGAGTAAACATTTATATTTTTGTTTGTAAAATTTATCTTGAAACTGGAAGTATATAGATGCTAGAGTTGATTTTAAAGCTTAGATGAAATATTATATGTATAATGTGTCTACTCTAATGAAAGGTCCAATTTTTGTGTACATTTTTATTGCAACGCCAGTGAAGTTCTGAAATTGCTACGAGTTTTCAATATAATAATTACTTTTCCCTGTGATATTTTTAATTATAGTATTTCGAAATTTCATGGAAAAAGTTTTTCGAGTTTCCGAATTAGTTTTAATTAATTTGTAAAATAATTTTGAGCGTGTTAGTTGTGTTACTCTATACGTTTCCGGTGCTAGTTTGCTATTTGATTTCATAGATAAATATGACAATAATAATAAGTAAGACAACGGGAAGATCAAATAAATACAGGTACGGAAACCTGAGGTATTCTGAAATATAACTAAACAGAATGGATGGTTATGCCCACGAAATCGTGTATATACATACATATACATATAATAAACGATTTGCGATTTTTTTTTATAAAAAAACTGGTAACAGGAAAAAGACGTTCAGGAAAAAACAGATTTAGTCGCGGAACTTCTATTTTTTATTTACTATAAAATAGGAATGCTAGTAGTAGTACATATTGTAATAGTTTAAGGTTTCATTCTTTAAATTCTAATTATTGTATTAGCTGAAATTCCAATTGGGTTGTAAATTGAGTAATAGAACTTCAGTATTACAATTGAATAACCGAAATTAACTTCTATATAAGTAATTTTACAGAGAATTAAATGCTTGGAAAACGACTGTTATAAAAAGAGGATACTTTGAATAAGTTAATAATATGATGATCGTCTAACATTATAATTAAGTTTCTTGTCCTCTTATGAAAGAGTCACTGTTAATGAATTAGTCTCAAAATCTCCTTTTAAATGAGTTGATTTGCAAAAATAAAAATCAATTCTCCGTATTTAATATTTATTTTTAGAATGTGACATAAGTGAGACTGGTGAAGTTAGGTATTGATACAATATGAGATCTACCTCGAAATAAAGAGGAATTCCAACAAAAATATAAAATATAGTGCAAGAAAATAAAATTACCTAATAAATCATTCTTATACAAACCTTGTATTGACAAACCGAAGACTTTTTAATCAAATACCTTTTTTTACAAACGTTCTATCTGGACTATCCTTTCTAATCGCAAGACCCTTATCCAGACTCCGAAGGAGGTTATAAACGTTCCAGTACGTTCCTTGTTAATGAAAACGACCCAATCCCGAGACCTTTTACAAAACCTCTTCACTCCAAGGATTTATACAGTTATGTATTTTAAGTACATTAATTTCAACTGAAAGTTAGTTTGTTTCTTCTAAAACTATTTGTATTATAAGTGTACGGTTTCTATTATTATTTTACAATCTTACAAACATTTGCGTGATAGCCATTGCTTTCCAAAAAACGACCTAGTCAAGTCAACCCAAAAAGGATATGTTTTGCTTTTTCCAGAACCACCTTTAAATGTGTAATAAAATAAGTTAAAGATGTGATACATAATATACATATGTATATCTAAATTCCATTTATCCTGTGCTTTCTGTATATAGTAATTATGCATGCATACACACATGTAACTTCTCCTGGAATAAAAAATGTTGAAAAGTATAGAGCTGCGAAATGTGAAACCTAATTAACCCCATATGTTTCTGTAATGTTGATACGGTTATTTAAAAAATTGCAGGTGCTATAATCCATACGAGTTTATGAGCGACTAGATATACTGAAATGAGGTTGGCGTAGCGCCAAAGTGGTTGTATGTGTACCATAGGTACTTCATAATTCGAATTTATTATCTATTAAGTCGAAATTGCAACCTGTAAAACTTTTCACGTCGTTTCTCCTAATAAAAGTTTACAAGGAGGTGCATTATTAACGTGAAAATTTTACTCTTATATTTGTAGATTCAGATTTACTGGAAGATCTATATATATGTCGCAGTAATATTTTCATTTATACATACATACATGCATTTACTCAAAGAGATTTCCAATTACACTTCACATATGTATTTGTAGATATATAAAAAGGTTATCTAACAACGGCATATAAGTTGTACTACATAGATTACTGAATTTGCTTAACTTTCCGTACAATCAAATTACTAAACCATGACTAATTGTGATACTCGATTTCACAATATATAAGCTTGTTGCGTTATAGGATTCCATGCGAATAGGAGCTATTGCGAAAACATATTGCTTCGGAGTTGAAAAACACTAGAACTACTAGAAGATTAGTTAGATTTTGACTTGATTCTTTAGGATTGTATAGCGTTTACATTCGTAAACCTGGGTAAGATAAGAAAGCTAATAGAGTTTTGAATAATGCAATGCAATGATTGAACTTTATATATTATCATTATCAAGTTATATGTCTACTAATTAGCATGAAATCTTCATTAATTTATAACAAGGTTTTCAAATTAATGCATTCCCTATGAAACGCTGACGGCGTTGCAGTTCTCATTTATAACCGGTGCTATCTGAAACTTAACTGTGTTTTATCTCATTATCTCCGGATTCAGAATGATCCCGGAAAAGGAACAATAAAGGATTTCTAGTTTAGAATGTTGGAAATCCGATTTAAGCAATAACAGTAGAGAACAAATAGGGCGAGTAACTTCTCGTGTTCCTCGCAAAGTCACACGCCGGATGGCACATTATCTTTCACACACGAGATACCTAAAACCTTATCCTTCCAGAATTCATGTGTTGTAAAGGTGTGTGACGGGATTCTATGTTATCTGCGATTCAGATCGAGATTTTCTTCTTTATCAACTTCCGGCCGATTACTTCGAGAGCTAATAAGATAAGTGCTAATAGGTAGAAAGTTTTTTCCTAAATTGCTGAGATATTACCTTTATAATCTCTATGTTTTCAGACTGTAATTAAGGAGTTTCCGAACAAAATTACTCCTCTCGACATTCATTATACAGGGCATCTTCCTGGGATCGGCTGATTGTGACTTTGCTATTTATTTTATCGAAAAATGTTCTTAGCAAAAGATGGCTAGAATGAAGTTCTCTGTAGCAAAAAAATATTTTCTTATATACAGAATGTTCAGTTTTGTCTGTAGGACAGGTTACTTTGTTTATTTAAATGGAACATCCTATATATTCAAAAGGTTGGGAATGTGGGTATGGCAGCCAAACATTCCAACAATAGACTTAAATTTTCAAATTCTGAGCTTTCGCAATTTATTTATTGCTTCATCAGAGAATTAGGATAAGAGTGTACATTGACGATGTAACATCCAAAAAACATTGAGAAGAAACATGTGCTGAAGCACATGGCGTCTTCGTTGTTGGCGTGGTCTCTCCCGCTGTTTAATGTAATTTTTTTTTTTTTTTTAATGTGTGGTGGGTGCTTAGTTGCAGTGACTCCGTAAGCTGTATTACTTGTCTGGCTATCACTGCAACTCTTGCGGTGTAGTTTAGTGTGTGTAAGTTGTGTTTAAATAGCTTTGTGACAGCATCATATCGCCTTTTATGATGCCGCGCTGTTAATCACTTTGCTCCCAACAGCGAATGGCAAGTCGATCCCGGATTAAACTCTCTGAAAAAATGTCACCGTCCCTCCAGAGAATTGAACCCCGGCACCTATCGTCCTCTCACAACAATAGTCAGCCGCCTAACCACTGCGGCCATCGACCCGTTTATTATTTTAATTATTTTAATTTAATTTTTAATTTATTATTTTAATAATTGATTTTAATGTGTGACTTGGTCGTATTATTACTAATTTTAATTTTAATATGTTGTTTTGCTGATGAAAATGTTGACTGAGGTCGCTAACAATGCTCGTAACCGTTATACAGGACATTTCGGGGAATTAGTATATTATATATCAAGCTAAAAAAATAATAACAAATAAATAATTATTAATCAGAACCGTAGCAGGTACTAGATTTATTATATCAAGCTAATTTAGGATTGTTTTGTTAATCGCACTGTCACTGAAAATGAACGTTCTACGTACGAGATAAAATTAGAATTGTGTCTAAAAAGGTAACGAAAGGGGTTCAACACAAGAATACTTATGACGAAGTCGGTCCAATTTCACTGTCCCATATAAGAAAACATCTGATTAGTTCTATTAATATGAAATATCCTGTAGATATAAAAGCACATATTAAATATTAAATTGAAAAACGTACAACTGGTTACAATTTCCACAAATAAGGATTTTAAGTCTTCTATAATAGCAAAAACGTAGTAAAATCATATCTATTATATTCTCCAAAATCTTCCCAGACATTTGATTGAAGAGCACATTTTAAGAAGGAAGCATCAAAATAAAGCAATCTCAATGCTAAAAAGTGTGTTCTTGTATTAAGATACAGAGTTCAAAATTTTACTGAAATCTGTGAATTCGATAATTGCCGGAGTTCGATTGTAGATTAGATTACATTAGATTAGGAATGGGGTGGCCATGCGAACATGTTTCACCGCGACCTTTGCAGGTCTATTGAGATCTCCTTAAAAGGAGAGCGTCCTTTAGGATAAATCCTAAAGGACGCTCTCCAATTTTGTCTTCTTAATTAGGCCTATCATTCTTCGGCTCTTTTATGTAGCCGTTAGCAGTGGGCCTTCTTGAACCTCGTCTGGCCAAAGTTCGATTGTAAGTCAATCCTTTTATATATTTCAAATATTTAAAAACCCAACTTCTAATCTTGACACTACAGTCACATTTTGATTTCTCAATTTTAAACCGGAAACTATGAATTGAAACACAGAGAAGTGCCATAAAATAACATCAATTACGCTATCCCACGACTTCGGAAATTTTCCATTAAGACTTTTGTGAAACGCCGCAATTCTTTCCCACCTCCCTCCATATAATCATATATCAAGAGAGATCTTTAACAAAAACTAATTACTCTTGAATTACTTTTGCAATGGTACTTATAAAACGTTGTATTAGGTTTGTATGACGGATGATCTGCTTCCACCTTACCTTCAGATTTGTAGTAAACTCGAATGAAAACACCGTCCAATATTGATAGATATTTGAAAAAAATTTCCAGTGCGTGATAGTTACTATTTTGTATGTATTCCTTATTTATTTTTCAATATGCTATCGTCTTTATAAAATTTTGCAAAAATATATTACTTACAAGAACACTAATGTTACTTTTCGGTATAACAAGACGAAAGTGAAAAAACAAAATGACTTCCTGAACGACAAGAAAAATCAAAATTTTATTTAAATCTGATATATACGGATATCGTACGTGAGATATCTGTATATATTCTGTAGTAATGTTATTAAGTGATAAAGTAGTAGTTTAATGGTAACTAATTTAAGAAGTTTGCTTTACTAATTACGAACGCGGAAAAAAAAGTTATTGTTTACGGTTTATTGATACATCCAGTTTCGCGTCAACTTTTAATCAATTGAGAGCTGGGCCGCTAAATTATTTTTATTCCGTTAGATACTTTCGTATAAGAGCAGAAACACGTTCAGATTAGAGCCTTGTTATACTGTAACAGTGTACGGTGCACCATACCATTGACCTATATTTTATTCTATTGTATAATTCCCAGAAATGAAGAAAATGTATAACGGTTACGAGCTTTAGTTATCGCTGATCTTTCTGCAATACGGCCGTGTATATTCTCATATAATTTCGAAAAATTGGTAAGTATCTCTGCAGTTTTCAACAGAATTGCTTTGTGAGTATTTTTTAAATGAATTGGATCAAATTCTCCACTCACTTTAGAAAATAATTATCGGAGTCAGTTGTCAGATTAGTCAAAATGTATGTTTTCTTCCAGTTTGTTTGATATCTTTAATATCCTGAAATGTGCATTCCTTCAACGAATATTTCAAATGAGCACCTATTATAACTGACTGACTTTTAACAATGACCATTTTAATGGATTATAATGTGAACATTTTATTTCTTCAAAATTATTGTAAAACACATCAGAAATACACATGACACATCATCACATACATTTCGGTGCAACAACAACAAATTACAAAAAACCGTGTTTTAAAATATCAAGTAGGAGAGTGGAAAAAGAAAAAAAAATTACAGCAGAAGAAAGTCACGAAAAAGTTTGGAGAAAAAAATAAACCGTCGCGTCGAGAAGAAAAAAGTCACAAAAAAGCTTGTAAAAAGAAAATAAACCGTCGAGAAGAAAAAGGAAAGAACAGGAGAAATAAAGAAAGTGAATAAGCAGAAAGATATTGAGTGGAAACATAAAGAGATTGGAACATTGGAATGCAAGGACCACAGGAGAGAAGGATTTTAAATTACACGGACACATACACACAGACATAATAGGAAAAGAGGAAAGGGTGCTGGGTGGCATTTTTTTTGATTAATTGTAAAAGGCTTGTGATTCACATTATAATTTGTTTATTTTATAATTTTGATATTTTTCATTTTTGTGTCATTCGTGACGTAACAATAGGGTTAAACAGTAAGAGTGAATCGAATAAGGAAGTAAAGTGCTTAACACCGTAACTGACAGTCGCATTTTTATCGGTGTATTTTAATTTTTATCTGTGTATTTGACGGAAAAGGAGATTTTTTTGATTCCATATTGTTTCGGATTGTTTCCCATCGATGTTAAGTGGCAATTAGCAACAAAAGTGGCTGCAAGTGCGAATATATTGTTTTGAGAAACGTGTATGTTAATCAAAATATCATTTATTTCTAAAATTGAAATGGAAAGAGAAATTAGCTGAATTATCTAGAGAATCTATTATTAGCTAAAAAATTTTCTGCAGATACTCTACATAGATTGACGTGCTGTATAAACTTGTCTGCTAATATCACACAGGCGAATACTGGTGTCAAGGCAATTTTGAACTTAAATTCCCGAGTGCTATAATTTATTTATGTGACATATATAGTAGATACATATACCTGACGCAGTATTTTGCCTATCCACAGAATTGCACAAATTGCTTAAAATTGCATAATAACAGTTTCACCTGGAAAAAATGAAATTTTATTACATGAGCCCGGAAGCACGCACGTGTACGGAGGCAATTGCGTCAGTAGGAAACGCGACATCCAAAAAGAAAAAACTCATAAAACAACAGTAAAATACATTTTATGAGAGGGAAAATTTAATTTCGTGCTCTCTAGATGGCATTTATGTGAATAGAAAATTGCACCAGTGTAACATTTTTTCCCCCAACTACTACATTTGGGAAATAGCTGGGGATACATGCATAGTAGCATTTCCTTCGCTACATGTAGAAGTATGTATCTGATAACGTACGAATACGAATTTTATTGGGAGTAGACTTTGATAACATTTTATATGAATTTTTATGTTGCTTTTAAACGGATAAAAAAAGTGTTAGCTAGATGCTGCAAACGTGAAATTTTGCCAAAGAGATTAAGATATCTTAATTAAGATAATGTGGCAAAAGCTCCATGGGCACACTTAACAATTTAGCCCCAAATTAGACTAAGAAGTTTACGAAACTTATTGCTATTAATGAAAGGAGTAACATATTTTATTTTTCCAAAAGTTACATCAAAATTTTTATTTTTAATTCAATTTTGAAACATTTCTTTAAATTGTTAAAATTTTCTTAATATTAATGTTAATGAATTTGGTTCTACAATTTTATAACTTCATCCTTGTTTCTGTAAAATATATAATGCGATTAGAAAACCCTATGTATTGTACTTACTATTGCGTAAATCGATATTTAAAAAATGTATTTAAGTGTTAGATATAGGTACTACCTGACTACCTGACCTGAGTATTAACTAACACGTGATGGTTTTAAATATTTTAATTGTGTTGGTTTTATAAAAATTATTAAAATTACAAAAATGTAATACAATAACGAAGAAGAATCTTCTAATGGTATGTGTACTTGTATTTTTGATGCAATTTCTTTTAACAATTATGTTATGTTGAAGACTTGATAGAGAAATTGCTAAGGATTAATTAACAACAAATCAGTAGATTTTTTGTATATACATAATATAATATATATAATTTTTGTATAAATTTTCTGAACGAAACTAACGCACTTATCTATTAAAATAATAACGTTGACAGAGCAATCTCATATCTCAAGCAGACAAGCTTTAAAATTTAGAATTTCTCCTTTCGTAGATAATAACTCTAAAACAACCTTAACCTAGCCGCAGCACTAAAATGTGTAACATCCTGCGGGTACTTGTGCCGATTGTTGAAACCTCAATGCAAGCTACGCTTTCAGAATAATTTCTCGGTGCTGCAGCAATTACATAAATGAGACTTACAAATGTGGAATTCCGTATTTTTAAAGGGCACATTTCGTAGGGTGAACACGAGGTTCTTTGTGTAGCCCGACTCTTCAGTGTGCAATAGTTATACCAATTACATTAGAACAAACCTTTGATCGTTTAACTTATGGACATTTGCATCCCTTACAAAAGCTGCCTCAGTAAAACATTCGTACGTTCAGGTAAAAAGTGAGCTCACAAATAAGAAAAGCTCTATTTCAATCAAGAATTTTTTAAATACGTACTTAACTTAAACATCAGAATTGATATTAATTGATTGTTGATTATTAATTTTATGTAATATCACACGGATATATACTCTCACATAATACTTTTATATAATCTCATATAATGTTGGTGAAATAAAAGCTTTAATACAAAAATACCAAGCAACATGGCATTAGTGTGTACTTCACACGCGCGTTTGTCTAAGAGAATGCAGGTAGTTTTATCGGTAAATTCCGGCTAGCGTAGAATCTACGACGAACAAACTCACCAAGAACAATTTCTTGTTAATATTATATGCTTCCGCGAAGAGAGTGTTCCTTCATAGTGATACTATAGCTGTACTACAATATACCCTATTCAAACTTACTGCTAGCGAATTACCACCACTTGCACGCCACATTCTAGATATTACTCGCAGAAACACATTGAATATTTGATGGAATGAGATAATGTATCCCTATTACCATGTTGAAGTTTTGTTTTAGAGAACGAATAACACATCCAAAAATTATTTCTTTCTAAATGGAAATGCATCTGAATATTTGATGGAATGACGATAAATGTGCATTTTGAACATAAAGCCGATTATTTGAAAACATAATCGCAATTTGTTTTAATAAATCATGACAGTATTTAATTAATAATATACTATGTTTCAAGAGTAGTATGAAATCAACACACAAAAACTGAGAATTTGTATTCTCTAGTTTTTTTTATATAGAATACAATTCTCCGAGAAAATATCAGCACCCCTCAAAATTGAAGCTCTGATCTCAGGTATCTCTCACATCTCAGAAGCTTAAGGTATTCTATAAGAAGTGTTATAAGTAAATAAATACTGCAATCTCTGTGATGTTCCTATGTTACCAAATTGTTAAAGCTCAGAATGTAGATATCAAATGAGCTGTTGAATGTTTCAAGTTTTCAAACCAAACCAATATGCATAGCAACATTTGAAATTTGAAAATGAATTTGCAAATGATCTTATTAATAGTTAAAATTT
>CM043016.1:168252314-168304961 GCA_023690525.1 Holotrichia oblita
TTACGAGCGTCATCTTTAATAGCAACTGGAGACGAATTTCCTATTCTAGAAACCCCATACTGAGAAAAAAAAAGTTGTCATATTAACCGCAAAAGAGGTAACTGAACACGAAAATAATTTTGAATACCAGCAATGCGCTCGTGATGTTCATTTAAAACACAAAAAAATGTTAAATAATTATGGTTAATTGAACAATAATAACTGTTAAAATTAACACGTTTCTTAAGATTGATTGAAAACCCAGAAAGCTAAATTTCAATTAGACTACTTTGTTAAATTAGCACTATCATAATGTTATTTCAATAGCGACTAAATAATGTAAATTGAGGTTTGATAGTGACAACCTGAACGAAAAGAATAAACTAATTTAAATTTTATTTTTATGGTGATATTGTCCGGTTGTGTGAAACGTTAAATACAACATCAGCAAGCATGTTACAATGAAGCAGGTAAACCTAATTCAAAGCAACTTGATTGACGATAGCCACAAATCTCCGGCAGAGGGATGTATACGTTTTACACTTTTGTGTTCTGTTTGTGTTAAATATAACACTGAAGAAATGTTGAGTTAAATATTCTGCGCGCTTGAACCAATGCGACCAAATTGTTCTGTTGACATTTTAAAAACAACATTTCTCCTGCAATTAGACAACTATTTCTACGATTGGATCAATTACTTAAATTCATAAACAAATTTCAATACTTTTTTATTGTTATATCAACCTTACGTGTTCAACATTAAAAACGTAGGCATATTAAAAAAAGAGGTCCGTATTTCAGTTAACCATTTATGGTTTAAATGAATGTTTTAATTTCAAAACTGCAAGAAGTGTTGTATTAACAATATCATTTCTCTCAGTGTAGAAACATTCACTTGCTAATCAGATAATAGCGATACAGTGATTTATCATGACGAAGATATGCCATCAACATCAAGAGATTCTGATTTCACATCGCGCATCTCCTACCATCAACGACACAAAATAACCCAGTTAGAATTAAACGATCTCGTCAGAGATTTAGATCGTTTTTAAGGCAGAGTTACTAGGATCAATGGTTTATGAGAGCGATGTATTTTGTTTTTGTAAAGATATTATCTACTTAATGCGACGCGGAAATAGAGAAAACATTCATATTTCAATTTAAATGCTACACATACAAATATTTAATCGAACATATTTCATTATTACAAAAATATACTCCCCTATAATTTAAGAAGATATATCTGTTTAGCTATTTTTTTAACTTTAATTAACTTTAGTAGGTTATTGTGCATGCTGCAAATCTTTTCAAAAGCTGTATTTGTATGATGTTTCAACTATAAACTGTTGAGTGAGGTTACATCATTATTTATAAATTTGATGTAGACGTCTATTCATTGCTGTATCATACACTCACATTTGCCGCATTCATTGTTCCATGTTCCAAAATCTCGTGATTTATTGAACAGTTACTAAACTATAAATCCTTGTCACATAATAAATCACATATTTCGCTAGATTCATAACAATGATTTATGTATCAACTCTTTTAATATCTAATATGAGATCAAAGTGTACAACTTTTTGATTGAATTTAATTCTTCCGGTCGAATACAATTAATTTTACTTTGTGACACCTTTCGTCCTTCATTAATTTTCTGTTATTTAACATGTTTGCTTCAAGCCTTACATATCGCGCTTCCTTTAAAGTCGAACGTTCTATTGAACGGTACAACAAACAAGAGCTAGCTATCGATTTACATTTATAGCTTGGGAGCGATGTTGAAAGCATCACAAATATCATATTCCCTGACATCCTATTTTACATTTAAAGCAAACACTCAATTTCATCTACAAAACCAGGGGCAACCCTGCTCTGTCGTGCTGATACTGGCAAATATTAAAGTGGGTGAAAACATTTAGGAAAGAAAAAACTTACCTCATCGTCGAAGTGATCGTGCTCTGTCATCTTCTTTTGTTTCAGTCGTTGTTTCTTTCCCTTTTAGGCAGAGTTTATCCGAGCCGCGCAACTAGGTGAAGGTCGTCGAAATTTTGAGTCTTTCTAAACGCATTAAAAATGAAGCGCCCGTCCGTCGAATTAACATTTAGCATTATCATTACTTGTCCGGACACAGCAGCTACAGCAGGAGGCTGATCTGTTGACGTTAATGTAATCGAAATTTAATCAGATGATGCGCATTTCTTCTTCATTAATGAAGGTTCTAGTCGACTTCTACTAAACAGGAAGTCGTTTTCCGAATGTATCCGGTCATATTGCTGATGTAGTTTCGTCCTGAAATGAAAATAACGGAAGAGGAAATTAGTAAGTTCTTCAAGTTTTAGTTTATCTCGTAGAAAGTTAGATCACGTACGAAGATACGAAATAGATTCGTAACTAAGGACGATTTAGCTTCGTAAAGTTTTGCATAAATTGAGCATATTTAGCAAACAACTTCGAAGTTTGTAATTCAATTCCAGAATTATTTCTATTAGCAAACGGAAACTTGTGTCTCGATGCTCTTTTTATATCCAGCCAATTATAAGCTGCCTATCCTGAGAAATAATGTGATACTAATTACATTTGGTTAGTCGTCAATAAAGTTATTCGAGTAACTAAAGTAATTTTTCCCCCTGATCTATTGATTGGTCAATTACATGTTGTGATTAACTAGATTAAATTAATACACGCCTGTTTTTCTATTAAACAATTATTTGTAATGCATTTCGCAACTGAGTAGCTATCAACTAATTTTTAAATTTTGACATCCTTTTGTTAAGCCCCTCAATGCCTCAGAGGAGACACTTTCCACACGTTCTATCTAGAATAATGCTCCAAATTTATTGTAGTGTCATGTTCACTAAATGGGAACTGAATAGTTTTTTTAGTTACTCCCTTTAGTACTTATCTCCCTTGGTAGATCGATATACCTTTAAACAGAGAACTGGACTTTAATCAAGCCAGATCAAAGAACTCATGAAAAATTCTTTAGCTGTAACCAAATCGATGAATGTCTGTAGTAGCAAATTCCTTGTTGATTATACTACAACATTAGAGGTACACAAATTTTGTGTTGCAAACTGAAATATATTCTTTCTATATCTGTAGCTTCTGACGCCTCATTCAAAGTATTGTGATGAAATATTATGGCAAAAAATTGAAACAACATATTTCGCCAGCTTTCTTTTAATTTTACTTTCAAAAAAATTCAACAAAATAAATAATCAAGAATCTCCAAAAAATTATTGCAAGATTTATTATTTTTCCTTCCTAATTCGCCATTTAATAACACTCGGCATAATTGAGCTGACATAATCTTCTGACAAGCTTGGGTTATTCTTTCACTAAATTGTTGAAAATTTTTTAACCTGATTTTTTACACTTTTGCTTTCCCTCGATACAAAGACTTAGGAGAAATAGATCGAAAGATCTTACTGCTCATAAAATTAAAGAACATTCTGACTTGCTCCTGATCTAACTGTGACTACATTATGAATTTCTGATCCATCTAAATGAAACTAAATATATATCCTATCGCACTTGAGTTGGAAGCCCATATAGTTCGTTGCTTAAACACTCCAAAAGTTGGTGTCCATTCAAATTATAATTGAAAAAAGCGCCCTATTATTCTATCAGTTAACATCTCACACAACACATGCATTTCCTGAGTACACTGCCTATTGCTATTAGTAATTAGTGAAACTTCTAAATATATTTTTAAAATTTTTTGCATTAATTTTTTGTAACACTGGGCTACTATTTGGTAAAATATTTTTTTAAAAACTTTATTAGACATAGAGCAAAAAATTAAAAAAAATTATTGGGGTGCCATCATTTGACGTGGAACACATTATAAATACCGTAGATGATCAAGCTTAATTCCTTATTCAAATTAACAAGGCAGAATGTGCGCCCAATATAAAATAGAGACAATTGTAAAGCAGACAACTTGCAACTGCAACTATTATATAGCAAGAAAAAGGTTGCATTTTTTGCTCAATACCAACTGTAATACCTACTAAGCAGTTTTTATTATTGTACTACTCATACTACTGCTTAACCCTGATTTTCGAGCTTGTTTGCTTAGTTTTTGTACATAAGTACAACCCTCGGGTAAACTAACACGTTTTATTGGTTTGAAAAGAAAAAATATTACCTATAAGCATAAAAGAGCAATGGTCTCTAAACTGGCCACTTCATAAGCGTCGAAAAACAGAGTAGATCTAGCTTAGCTCGCACCCCTCTGCCAAGAAAATGCGATGACAATAATTTACCAATATCATTTCGGACACTCAAATTATGTCGCTTAAATATCAAAAAGGAAAATTTTATACAAAATAGACGTCTTAGGTTAGCTTTATGCGATCAATATTGCGGTATCAAGACAAAAATCTTGGCTAAACCTAAGATGGCACGAACCACCAATGTGGAAAGATGACAAGACAGAAGTAGATGTTTAATTATATAAATAGTAAAAGAATTATGGTCCTTTCTCACAATTTTCAATTTTTTTTGAAAATACCATAATTCTCTAGAATTCCTTAATTCTTTACTATTTATTTAAACATTACTCACACAGAGTCCACAATGGAATCTCATTTGTTTAATTATATATTTCCGTAATGTTGTCCGTAATGCCACTACTTTCAAAAATAGGTAAACTTGGTTGCAAAAGCAATAGGAATATAAGTAGTATATCATTAGTCACTTCTTATGTTGACTCTTACACAAAAAAGTGGGAGAAATCAATTAACTTTAAGCAAGATCTACCTTCCGAATCGCATTTTGTAACTGTTTGTTAAAAAAGGAATTATAATTCAAATTAGTATTAAAGTTCTGCAGTTACAAAACGAAAGGAATAAATTACAAAAATTGGAATAACAGGAAGGAAAGGAAATTAGCACATTGATATCAGTCCATCAATCGACAAACGAAGGACGTGGGTAGCAGAGATCGGAGCTGACTGGCCAATGCGTTGTGGAGTCTCCTATACATTTAAAAAAAAATGCGGCGATGACGTCAAAATTCACCCAAACCTAACTTTTGTGGCATGAATCTCTCTTCTAAATAGAACTGCAAACAACGATAGGCTTTTTATAAAAACTAATTTTAAAGTAAAATACGATGGCATGAAATTCTGCTCTACTGGATATGTTTAATCGTTTAGTAATACCCAGTACACTCTCTGGTTCTCTTGCGGTTAGTGGTGATTAATTTCAATTAATTCATCCTTAAACACAGTATTCGATATATTTTTGTATTCAGTATGGCATAAACATTGAAGTTTAAAAAAGTAATCTGTGTTTATGCCATTTATTTCGTATGAGCTTAAATTGTAAATGTTGTTCCAGATAAGTGAGTAATCATAACCTTTTTATCCAGTCTAATTCACTTATTATCTAAACATTACAAAATATAAAACAACACAACCTTTAAAATGTTCGCGCGAAATCAGAAAGTTGATGTTTAATTTTCCATTCTTATCTACAATATGCAAGTCAAAATTTTGAACCAACACCTAAGATTTCTCTTCAGGATGTACCATTTACAATTATGCTACGTGAGTGGGCAGACGGTTACTAAAAGAGCTTACCTATACCAATAAATACAATAAATATAAATTATAATATAAGAAATAAATAGAAAAATGTTTGAGGTGAACCTTTCGTTTTTAGAAAGAAGAATATTAGGTATATGTACACTCGGTTGATTTAAAATCGATTCACCCGGCAAGCGACGTAGACCTAACGTCGCACACAGAAACTTTCAACATTTAACTGGATGTTTGTAGTAATAAAGCAATTTGCTTATGAGCGGGTAAAATAGCTACGTAATGTGAAATGAATGGGAAGATCGCTGCAGAAATATATCCCTTTTCAGATACTTTTAATACCTGCGTTATTACGTAGTATAGCGTTTGCCATTAATTGACATATAGGTAAGCGCAAATAAAATAATAATACAAATCAATTTTAGAACCATAAGAAAAATTATTTATCAAAGCAGATAGACAGGAATCTATGTTCATCTTAAGTTTGTTTCGTTAAAAACACTGATTTTATTCGAGAATTAATAACAAAACACACAGTAAACAAATAATAATTTATTTCAAATAATAGAGACGGCAAGCGAAAAGTCAAACTGAAAACAAATTAATACACAGAAAAAACTTTTGAATTATTGGTTGGTTCTGAAGGACATTTTGTGCACCATCATGCGAACATTCATTCTCTAAAGTATATGTAATAGGCTGAATCGAAAAACGCGTTTTTTTTCTGCAATACAATTCTAATAGCACATTTTTTGTTGTAATAGTGAAAAAAGTGTTTTTAAGAGTGTCCTTAATGCATACAAAAAGTAATTAAACCCATTCTTGTTTTACTGAATTCGCGCAAAAGACCTAAAGTTGCGAGCACGGTTGCCGCCCTGAAAATATTATGTTGGCTATGGTAATGGATGAGAGACCACACATTAGAGAACTTGGCTACAGGAGGATCCTTAAATCCAGAAATGAGCCATCGGCTGAAGGTTACGTAAGAGACTTCAAAATACCTTCAATAAATGTTAGTGCAAACGACTATACCGAAGTAATTGATTGGTCAATCTGCAAGTTAACACCGCCGCCACTACTGTCCAAGATGCCAACTGAACACATTGCTTCTTTGTTGAAAGACAAAGCGCTATCAGCGTTTAACTACCTCAAATTCCCATGCCACACCCAGTCAGTTGAGAGGTATGTAAACCAGAAAAAGTGTGCGGGCATGAAAATCGAGATGGTTATATTAGAGCTACTTTAAAATCAAGACAACTGATGCCCACATTTAATTAAAAGTCAGAACTCAAAAGGGCATCTATATAAATAATCTTTTGCCTACAACGAACATATGCATTGTACAAAGTAAATAGTTACTGTAAATATTGTAAATAAAATTCACCCTGGTTGGTTGGTTGCGTAGGGTGGATGTGGAAATCACTTGTTAGAATCTCATTACAAACCTAATGTGTTAAATAAACACTCATCAGATATGGAAAACGAATTGCACGAATACAGTTAAGGAATAACTGGTCTGAAAGTATTTTTTCTGGATTGGGAGAACTATTTTGAATGGTTTTTACACTATTACAAATTAAAAATAAAACTTTTATGGGTTTTCGCACATGTTTAAAAATCGTCGAAAATCATGAAATATCGTTTTTTTGCGATACAACCCGCAAATTTAGACCTTTTGCGCGAATTCAGTAAAACAAGTATGGATTTAATTATTTTTTGTATGCGTTAAGGACACTCTTAAAAACACTTTTTTCACTATTACAACAAAATTTATTATTTTATTTTTTGTAATTTTTGCAATTTTTTTTGAAATTTACCGGTATTTTGACTTTTTTTGGTAACTTTAGTCCTTCTGCGCGATTTCAAATTTTGAAAAAAATTTTTTAAAATATTTTTTCATTTATAATGACGCCTACGCGCAAGTTTTCCGCGTTATTAGAATTGTATTGCAGAAAAAAAAGCGTTTTTCGATCCACTCTAATATGTAATAGACTTTTATATCTTGCCCCGATACATATTCTTATTCATGTAATTCCTTAATTACATAAATACTTAGAATTATAGTGAAATTGTATGCGATAGCGATTTAACTATACATATGTTAAGCTCGCATTAAGAAATTATCTGTTCAGGAATTTATAAATGATTCCTTGCATATGGAACTGGATTTAATAGAAAAATATATTGTATATACATAGATAGTAATTTACATACGTAGTAATTTACATACAGTTGACCATACTATTACGGCTTTGCATTCTGGGGCCGCAATAAAACATACCTTTAACGGGTTTTATGGCAGTTTGAGTCGATTGTAAATCAACCGAGTGTACTATCGCGAGCATTTTAAACGACTCACACTTCAAGCGTTATGGCCGTATACAACTACTCGAAACATTTGAGAAGTAGCACTGGGCGACTGTAATTAGGGGTCGATAACAAGCAGGTAGAAAGATTCGCAATAAATTATATATCCTATGATGATTGTAATACATCCTACATGATTATAATATGATTCGTATTTATTGACGAAATTCGCTCTGTTTGATATTATGTCTACAAAATTCATACGCAGTGCAAGTTTAAAATATATTTTTATATATAATATTGCTATTGTGTTTATAGGAAATCTGATGAAGGAAAAACAATGTTTGCAAAACATTAAGAAATGATAAAAATTAAATATCAATTTAAAGAAATATTTATTTCTGAATATATATTAAATTTTTAATAGGGCGAAATATATCTAAGGTAATTATCAGTTGCTTTAGGAAACATTTTATTCGACGAGACAATTGAAAACGTATTGCACGGCACCTGACTGGTCTTTATAAATTCAACATTTTCCAGGTAGTTGACGGTTGACAACTAGTTCTACATTAAGAAATTATATTGAATTTACTTCAGTAGTGCAAATTGTTCTAAGAACTATTATTATTAGCTTTAAATTCTTATTAAATTAATATAACTGTCGTATTTATACAATCGTTTAAAGTTCTCAAGAATCCGATAAAACAAACACCAACAAATATTATCATTAATCTTCTTTTATATAACCATAACGTGCATCTATAAACAACTATATTTCTTCATCAAATTTTGTATTGTTAATGTCAGTAAATTATAAGTACCTACTATTTCAATTAAAACCAGCATATTAAATAAAATTTCACAAAAGGCATAGAAATAATAGATATTTTAGTATTAGAAGTATACCTTGTTTAATTTGAGACTTCTTGTAAAAAGACGTTAATCACATAATATTTCTATACGTTATCTATTATCGGCTGTTTTAATTAAAACATTGACCACATACTAATAAAATAATATTAAATTCTTTCCATAATTACGTGTCCTAATCTGTAAGTTTATAATTTTTGCAATAATTGTTGTTAGATCAATATTTTCCCTGAGAAAAATCATGACATTTTCTCTTATTCAATTAACTTGAGTACGGTCTACCTTTTCGCTCAGTACATCATATTCATGTCAAATATATTCATAATTCTTTTCGCTTAGATTTCTTTTAAATAATGTCTACCCTCCGGCCTGCGGCTATACGGCTTATTACAGTTGCCCAGCCATATTTACCTGAATATTGCTCCAAGTAAGGAATAGATACGTTTTATGGCAGTTTGAGTCGTTTAAAATGCTCGCGATAGTACATAAATAGAAAATCATATTCGACGACAAGTGATCCCTCGAATAAATGTATTCAATCAAAATGTTTAATTCAATTAAATATCTGGCACTATAACCTCAGCAAGTATATCATTACTAACCTGTTTGCAAAATACATCAAAATTTCCATCAAAATTATCATAACTTTAACCGTACGCTTTTCTACATTTACGCGGCTTTATGAGTTCCGGAGAAATGGTATAAGTCAACAAGTAACGCTGACGTGGGCGCGATAAAATATATGAGCTCTGACGAGCTTTATCTCTGTAACACATTTCATTCTGTATTCAACAGGAATACGAAGCTGTGTAGTTCGCTGTAATGAATACGAAAATAATCACATATACATACATATATGAACTATTTTCTTTAAGCGTTTCTCCATAGTGTATCATCCATTTTATTCTTCGCTGAAACAACAATCTGAAATGTGTTAGAGATTTCTGACGTTCGTAAATATGGCGCTACAGTATTTGCGAAGATATGTATACATATGTAATAGTAGTCATAATATTTGCTTTAACAACATGAACCTTGGTAATACAATGAAACACAAAAATTAGTAGGTAATGTTGAATGCACGCTAGACCTAAATTAAGAACATAAAGGGATCAATTAAAATACAGGGGTTGATACATTATTTTGTTGCAGGACGTTACAAAATTTACAACTAAAATATAGGTGAGAACGCAAGTTGGCAATGTATGGTATGCGTAGGCAATTCATTTCTCATCCCTCTGTTTCCTAAATCAGTCCTGAAGTGACTTCAGGTGAACTAAAGTCAGGTGAGAACTACGTTTTGCATTTACTATGTTAGTGTAATTCCTCACCACTAGTAATCGAGCCATACTTACCATACACCGCAGGTTCATCTGTATGTATGTACTTCCAGTCTGCCAAACTTTGCTGCGGTAGTCTCCCTTCTTAGAATTAGTACTACGAAAAATTTACCAAAGCAGTAACTTTGGTTATCCTGACTTTCATCATGAATAGGCGAAGAAAGGAGGCAATAACTTCATGAATTGAGAAGCCCTGCTTATGTTTTCTTTCTCTATCTAGTTCAACATGCAATACATGTCCTGCAGTGCATTAATCTCAGAGCTTAACGTGCTAGTCATTGCTTCGGATATATCCAAACAGACCTGCAATACTGTTTCCTGTGGTACACCCTGTTTTATTTTTTGAATATACGGGCTTTGTATTCTACTGTTTGATATCTATCCTCCAAATAACAGACAAATAATTAACTAATGTGAAATAAAACAAACAAAATGTTCAGATTTACATCAAGTAAAGACCGACTCAATCCAACAAATAATTAACTGTCCCACTGGTCTCTGTTAATTCTGCTTTCTTTACTAAAATTCTCTGTAGACTGTTTTAAAAGCTCACCTGAAGTTTAAGAAAATCGCGATAATACTTTTTTCTTTATCCATTTTTTTTACCATTTGTGACATATGTATGTCTACTATTACTGTTTTGCAGATGTGATCTTGTTTAAGACCTCATTTGAAAGTAATCGTTATCTTATTTTTATTACCGTATTCAAATAATTGGTCTTTTATAATGATTTCCAAGATTTCATAAACCCAACATGGTGTTAATCGATCTAAATTCTTCCTTGGTCGATTATTTTCAGTTTTTTTATTTTTTTAATGATACATATGTATTACGTGTCTTAATGCATTGATTGTGTTGCAAATTTCACAACAGCAATTGATATTTTCAAGATTATCTAATAATCTGCAGATTCTTGTTTTGCTTGAATAATTTGATAAGTTTATTTTTTGGCATGTAAACTGCATCGATTTGAATTTTTCTCGTTCGTTCAGACAGAAAAGGTTTCTAAGATTTTTTATTGTCAGGTTTTCTTTTGCTGCATTTATAAAAAGTTCGGGCGGTACTTATTATACGGTTTCTTTCTTTTGTGCAGATGTCTTGTGCATTATATTTTATTTCTCAATCTCGTGCACATCGAGCAAAACATCAGAAGCAGAGAATCAAAAACCAATACTGAAGCCACTCAAAAAGACAGATCTGAACATGTCGTAGCTGACTTGATCTTCAACATCAAGAGAAGACTACATTTTATGTTATTTTGTCATGGAAAATACTGCAAAAACAACGTGTATGTTATATAATTTACTTAACGCTTTCTAACTACAAATAAAGACCGGCATCGATAGTGACCTATATCACATTACAAAATTGAACTTATCGAGTTCGCGACAGACGTTTTTTATTTAGTAAAATGTTGTTCTGTAACAAATCCAATATCCCTTTACAATCCCTTTGAGACCAGGAAAAATAATCCTATCTCTTTATTTAGGTCAGCACTTCTTACATATTACATCTTTGATTCTCTAACCGCAAATAATATATGTATATCTTATTTAGCTAGATGTGGTTGGAAATACTTTTGGCGTACTCTGCTAAATTATCTTATGTACGGTACGCACAGGTTCATAACATTGAAATCTATAGAACCTGTATAGTTTAAACGTTCATCATTAGCGCATTGCAGTGCATACACCTGCAATCGCTCCGACACTTCTTTTTATTTTGCAGAAGCTGGGGCTCATTAGCTTTGAGTCAGTTCCTCGGCTCACTAATTTGGATCTGTAATTAGGGAAGATAGAGCAAGCTTGTTGGTGCATTGCAATTAATAAACCGGTCTTGCGGATGTGATTAGGATCAATCTTATACATATATCCTGTGAGCTAGAATTTAGCTAAAATTCTAACATTGATTTTATATTTACATATACTACTTTTACATGAACTTTAATTGCTACAAGTTATTATATTAACATGTCAATTTGTGAATATAAACATGCAACACGTTAATAGATAAAAGCATAGTATATAGTATAAGAATAATCGTACCCTGAGAATGTATAACGGCAGTAGTCGTAACGTTCAGTAAGGAGATGCACTAATAGTGAGAGTGTCCTAGTATCACTAGTATTGTAAAAAAAGTAATAAAGATAAATAACAAAATTTTATTTCGATTTAAAATGTTTAGCATCCCAAATAATAAATTAGCATTTTATTTGGTAAATTAGGAATAATTAGACATTAATAACAAACCTTAAAGTGGAAATGCTTCCCAAAATGTAATTTTTTTTTAGTATAAATTTCTTTTCTTCATATCTTAGGTTAGGATAAAGATATTGAGATGCGGTTCTAACTGGCTTGTTAGGCTCTTGGTTGACTATGTAATGACGTAGGAGAAGTGATATCATTGCATTTAATTTTTTTGCAGTAAGTTAATTTTTTTGCGATTATGTCAGAAAACGCCATCTGGCGGCAAGGTAAGCAAACACAATCACCTCACTCACAGTTCAATTGATAGTCTAAAACCCCTTTTTAACGACTCCAAGTTTATTAAGATACGTTAAGCCGTTTTAGAGCTATCGACATTTATTTCTGAAAATATTCTAGTGCCCCCCACCAGTTTCTTTTCAGAGATAGGGTAAAAAGCATTAAACAAAAAATATTTGAATTAGTCTCAGTTTTAAAGTAGTATTCACTATGACTATCATTAATAAAGAAAATTTTGCAGAAAACGGGGTTTAAAATTCAGGATGGCAATTACGCCCCCTGGAGGCCATTTCAGAAACTCGAAAATAATTTCCAACATTTTGTCTTAGACGATTTACTCAACAATTTTTTTGTTTCAAATTTCTAGGTACATCCGTTTCCCTAATATCGTACCTCGTGACCCTTGTTGGGTTATATTATCATTGATTAATTGTGTGTAACATAAATATTTATGTTGAGATTTATTTTGTATTAATGAAGTTTACTTTTGTGTACGCTAAACAACCAAAGATCATCAATTCATAGCACATATACTAATAAATTTTCATCGATATTGCTTGTGAACGGTCAGTTTTTCTCGGAGTTTCTTGACCAATCTGAGTTTTTTTGCCTTTGTTATCAGTTACCACAAGTTTCCAGCGCGTTGTATACAAGATAATTATATTTCATAAAACATATCATCCCTTTATAATCCCCAATTCAGATATAATGTTTCTATTGCATATTCGAATACCGTGTGCACTATATTCGACGCACATTTGGAAGAGTTTCCTCATTGTCCCCATATGAATTCTCAGAGTAATAATGTAAGTTACCCAACGTTTACTAAATTATATTAACATCTTTTCATTGACCTAGAAAGGAAATAAAATCAATACGGAGAAGTATTTTGAGGTTCAAATTTGTTGTTCTCAATAACCCAACCAAAACAACACAACATATAAAATTTTGCTCGTAATTCATGTGAAAAAATTCCTCTAATGATATAACTGTACATTACTACTATATTTTTCTATTTACAATGCAACTGGTTAAACTAACAGAGCTATACATTTATCCAGTTCACTAAATACTAAGTTGAAATATGAACGAACATTTACCAGAACAGCAATCATTCAAAAACAACGTAATACCTGCGCTGCATTAAAATGCACAGCGTAGAGCAGTCAACACTGAGATCATAAATTCCGGGATTCACAAACGTGATTTATGTAAATCTCCAAAATTACAAGCAGTTTCCTCTTCGATTATCTTGGAAAATGTTCCCGATCGATACGCGCAACGACTGCGAAGGAAAGTGCCAGATTTATCGTTCCGGATGTCGATGGTATCACGGTGAAAAAAACAGGTAGCAAAAGACGTAACCGGATTACAGGGAGTAGTACGCTAAATTGTATTGTTGGCGTTTTTCTCCGAGAATATCGACTACGAATCAAACTTCGAGTACACGACGCGACGGTCTGCCGAAATCGGAAACCTACTAAAATCACTATATTGGATGTTTACCAATTGAATCAGACGATGTAGTACGCGCGTGAAGGATAAATGGACTAGAATGTTTTATCTTACAATCTTGTTCAATGTTCACCCCTTCTTAACTGCAATTTCTGCTTTTTCAAATTGGATTTTATTTCTTGATTCGTATTAGGTCGTTGAATTAAAACTTTTTAAAGTGTAAATTATTTGTATGTATATTTTCTTCTAATTTATAGTACTATAGGCACCAAACAGAGTTTGTAGCACTTTGCTTAAAGAAACTGTATCAGCGAAATTTACTAAATTATCTAGCAGAAAGTGTAGATTATCAGGAACAATACAAATGATGTAACAAAATAGCGTTTCTGTTTAATCAAATTCAACATCATCAGTATTATTCGCAACTATTTGGTTGCTAATCATATGTGATTTTCTGGAGTCTTGACTATCCGCAGTCCCATGTTGGTTCTAATCACTGTTACTCATAGTTAAATCAGTATTTAGTGCTGTTGTCTTGTTATTGGACTGCCTTTGATTAACCATTGCTGTTTGTAGAAGAACTAGCGCATAAGCACGGTTAACGGAAATCAATAGGAATACATCCAGAGCTCACAGTGGATGGAATGAAACTGAGACCATAAAGCAAGTGGACTAGCCCTACGCCACCAATTCACTACCTCCCTAATCACTAAATTAATATCATTGAAGTATGTATTTCATTGAGAAAAATCACATATTTAGTAGTCTTAATTTTATGTATGTTTTCATATGTTTATTCCGAACCTTACACAGTCATAGGCGTTGTCTAAAATCTATTGGCAAGTCTGAATAAAAATTCTACCATCTAAAAACGAACAAAATGTTTAAAATCAAAATAATCTCTCAGAAACTAGTGACGTATACAAGTACTAAACGTCGAAAGCATATTTATTGTTCTACCAATACGAGAAATCATATATTTTTCTGTTGTTAGTACCGGAAGTTGTTGGTACTCTAGATCTACAGTATGGAGAACGAATTCATTGAGTGTGGTTTGGAAAGCGCTAATGGGAAACTTCAATGATTTTGAACTCTGGTGAACTGGTGTTGTAAGTTTTGATGTGCTTCTAAACCGGGGATATTATAGACGATTTAGTTGTCCGAGATCATTCCAAATGACAGACATACAAGTAATGGTTAATTTGATAACAAACTTAGAACAAACATCAAGCGTTCATTACCGATTCTCAAAAAGGAGACCGCAGCCAATATTAATCTGTGTAGAACATGGCTTGCAAATGCTCGGCTTTTTCTCGGTAGTACTTCAGGATTTTGAGTCGGCCAATACTTTTTATAGGAAGGGTTGCAGATTTTATACGACGGCATCCTAAGGTGTCCCTGTTCCACGGTGACTACAACTACGACCAATGCTAATTCTGTTGGAAAAAAACCTACTTTTTTTGGATACACTAAGTTATGATGAATTTATACTAAACCAAATTTTGCTTTTGTACGTGAAGGTATATATTATTCATCTACTACTATTTCTAAACGTACAGTGGTATGACATTAAATATAGCATGGTGAAATCTTTATGTGCATAATAAAAGAGCAATATTCACTTGAAATTTTTTCTGCAACTACAAAAATTTATGGCAGGGTGGAACAGTACTATAAGGACCATACCTCAACAATAAGGAGGCGATAGATAAACTTTTATGACAGAATAAAGAAAGAGACGCAATTCAACCACCACGAAATAAAAACACAGGGAAGAATTTTTATAACTAAAATATCCAGCAGTAATATAAACGAGTATAATATTTCTCTTGATATCCTCTTAATTGTATTAGATGAACAGCTTATACTTCACTTAATAAGATAAGTTTAATTTTACACGCCCAATAAATTCATAAACAAGTTTGCCGTATTGCGATTTCATTAGCTAAACTTTGCAGGAGGCGAAGGATTTCAGTAATTCATGATATATAATTACATTAACGAAAAATTGCTGGAGTTATTGTTAGAGGACTTTGTCGCGCGATGAAATTCATTTCTATATTGAATTTGAACGGTTTTGGTGTTTACTTACTAAATCTTCAATTTATAGAAGAGAAATTCGGTTAGATTAGAGGTACAGTCGGCCCTTTCTTCGACGTAAACCGTTATAACAGATAAATTGACAGTAAAAGGATATAATATAATGTTTCTACTGAAGTTTATAATTATACAGTAACATTTAAAAAATAATATAACTTCTAGAACAATTATGAATTAAATTAAATTGTGAATGACTGATATCTACTCGCACGCACAGATCTATTCGCAACAGTTATACAGGAACAATTTCTACAACTGTTATGACGTACAATAATATGTATCTACACATCTCCACCCCTTTTCCAACCGTACACATAAAGCGGAACAGTTGCTTATTCTGAAGAGGGATTGAGTGCTTTTCAAGCAGTGCACTGATGTGCAAAATGATTGAAACTTTTTTATTTGAATACCATTTATGACTAGCACACCCTTCAGTTTAGTTTCTAGTGCCTTTTCAGAAGGTATAACAGCAATTGACGATGTGTTAATGTTCTCATTAAACATTAATTTATTATTAATCATCATATTTATTTATTATTAATCTTATATATCAGCAGTATAAGATATATTTGTGTGTTCACCTTTTTCGCAATTTGCGGTAAGTACCTAGATATCTCAAGACATATAAGTTGTCCTTTTCGCAGTTCTTTCGCATAACTTTTAAAATAGCGCTGTGTCTGAAAACATTCGCGTGATTCGAACGTATTACATGCTAGCGTGCGTTGAGGGCTAGCGATAATCGCGTCTACAGGAAATTTTATTACCATGTTTATTTTGTACTAACGCAGACATGCTTATAATTACAATAAAAATTTACATATTCTACCAGGCATTTAAACTTGAATATCTATCGTTTAAAATGATATTATTATGTAGAAGTATTTCGGTTTCGGTAATTTATTGTAGCATTATAAAACTTAAATTGTTTTCCAGTATTTGTTTCGCATAAATTACCGCCTAATGTATTAAGTCGAAAATGTTTAATATTGTTTCTTGTTGCAATAGCCGCAACGCTAAAAACAACACATTATCCTTAACTTATGATGTGATTATTATTATGCATGTTTTAACTGCAAACTAGATATATGTATGTATATATGTATACATAGATCGACATCCTAAAATATCTTTGATTATATTATAGTAATCTATAAGTGTTTTCGTACACTAATGAGAACAACACACACAAGTTAAGGGCTGACAATCGCTAGATTCTATCAAGCGTAAAAAATAACTTTTCAAAAATCTTTTTAATGTCATTAATTGATTGCTATAATTTTCAACCACATTTACTTCAGAATGTGATTTCATTATAGACTAGAGCGTTTATGCCACATACCGCAGAAACTAACTGTAAATAAAACCTTGTACTAAAATACCCTTCGTTCCATTTAAAGTGACCTTTAACTTAAATAAGAAACTAAGCGTGATGTTTCGAATATCATTTTCACCTGTTTTGTGGCATGTTGGTTTCGACATAGTTTGCCTGTATATAACAACTGGTAATTGTACAAAACATATTCGGCACTCAGATGGATCTTTTGAGGTCGCCAGACTACTGTTCTTTATTCGTGGTCCTTCGATAGATATCTCTCGAAAATGTGTAGCCACTATGCCCTACAAACAGGCGCACGTTAACTACCTGTAACCTTGAATGCTTCTTTGCTCCATTTATATTTTCTATATTTTTAGGTAGTACTGTAGGCAACTTAGATGGTTTTTGTGTTAAATGTAATGGTATTTTAATAATTTTGCAGCACACAAGACAAACGTCCATGTTGTTGAATTTTATACTCAGTAGATGTGACATATACAAGAGATAAAAGCTCAAACAAACCTTCCTTTGTTGTACGCGTAAACCAATTACAAAATGGCCAAATTAGTTACTTTGGTTCGAAAGCTCTCTCGTTGAGATAATCATGCTAGGGACTTGCATTAGTAGCTGGAATAATGTGCTTGATTTTGAAAAGGAGAAAAAATCGATCGGAACATTATTTATTTTATAATGTTTCTGATTGATAGTCTAGTTTGAATCCAGTTTTATCATTTTTGCCAGCAGAGGCCTATTTTCAATCTACAAAACACCAATCATTCCAGTAGTATGTATTGAACTTGTTGACAAACACGACTCTTTAAGAAGAAACTAGTTCGTCTGTTTGCTACTGCAAAGTCAATTCTAGGTGGCTGAAAATTAAGCAATATTTTTCATTTGAAACGCTATATGCTTTCACTACCATCAACATCAAAAGTTAAAACTTGTGTCCACTATTCATGTTGCAAGCTTCACCGGGAGCATGGATAGTAAAGCATCAATCACCGCGAAGGAACTTCGGTGAGAGAATACATGAAGGTTCCTAAAGCAGGTTTTGTTTTTGTTGTAGCCGTTAAGCTCATTGATGATGGACAATTTTACACTCATATGTTTAAAATAATTCAGCAAAATGTATCTGAAATTGGGGAGGAATAAATGTTTCCTTGATGGTACTTTTTATTAATAAAATATGTATGTGTTGTGGAATATTTAAGCGCATGCAGTATTAAAAATACCATCAAGAACGGATAGACAGCTGTAGTGGTGCAACAGCTACTCAGTGATGACAGAGATCGTCAAAATTTTTGACATGATCAAACCTATGGAATTAACACCGCGAAACATATTAGTTTACCATTACTATTTTATATCGAATGCTTGTTATATGTATATCTTACATGACGGCCGTCAGATTGATGTTGTCAGAAAACTTCAAAATAATTTAATAAAGGCAATCACACTTGCCAGCTTTCTAAGTTAACTCACATGTAAGTTTGCGTCGGTGGATTAGAAATTGGTCACAGACTGTAGCTATCAACGATCTAAGATCTGATTATGTAAAAGTGAGTTCTGACATGCTCCAGGTATCTCACCTTCGTCCGCTTCTCTTTAATTTAAGATAACCGGGAAGGAAAGTTTCATAATGAACAAATTTACTTTTTCATCAAACCAATTCTACCTATTCCAGTAGCCGTGAATTTATTACAGTTATCTCCAAATAGCCTAGAGTGTTTTTTAAATTGGACATCAACACATCAGCAGCTCTAGAGTCACGATGTGAAACAAAAAGTGAAATTACAAACTCACAATCAGAGTATGAAGGACAATAATTGTTGACAAAAACCGACGCGTTAGATATCTTCAGTTAAGTTACGAGGTTTACGAGAAGGAATTGCAAGATCACCTGTAGCGAGAAAGTTCATAAAATGAAAACTACAAGGTTTATTTTCCAATTTTAACAAAATAAAAGCAAAACAGCAAAGATTTTGATACGAAGATCTTATTAAAACTGACGAGCTTGTTTCACAGCAAAAACACATTTGTAATACCACAATGAGAGAAAAGAATTAAGTTAGACTAAAAAACATGAGAACTGGATACATCAGCAATCGTATGCAACACAATAGAGCGCTGAAGTCTGGTTGGGATATTAAAAATTAGGTTACTCGCAAAAATAATGTGGAGCATTCCTTCTTGATTGTCTGAAGAGAAAGATAAAATGTGCTGTATCATTTTTTATATTCTAGATCAGCATGTCATTTGCGAAGAAAAGAAAAGGTGATTTCATTAAAGTAATTGTGAATGGAAATAAACACACACACACACACATAAATTTTAGACGAATTGCTTTTAATAGTCATGGACAACTAGTTGTATTTAGGACAAGATTTTTTGTTGCAGTAGAATGGTGTAAGAAGCTATAGAATGGATGAAAAACAACAAAGTACCGCTTGTGGAAGGTTTAAAGTAGATTGAATTTTCGTCCATTGGAAGTTATGGTGCGAAATGAAAACATTGCAATGAAATATACTGTTAGAAGAATCACTTAATTTAAGCAAAGCTTCAGAAATCTAAGATCAAATAAATATACCTACATATTAATAAGGAAAGTTTAGATTCATTAGCAGTAAAAAACTCTTACGAATAGAATTTTATTATGCTCTAGATAAACTATCTAGTATTATAGATTTCAGAATGAATTACATTATCCTCTATCTAGTCTTTCTAAACTTAAGGCTCCAGATTCAGTGCACGAATTTTAGCATTTTCAAGAGTTTCACAGTAAATAAACTATAAAGTAATTAACTAACATATATGTGAATGTGGTCGCCACGCTTTCCACATTATGTTCGTAAATTTGCTTAAGGTGTCGCCGGCTTACGACGAGAAAAAGCTAGACAATTTGCGATGAAAGGGTTCGGCAGAAATATGATTATGAGTTTATTTTTATAAATAGGGCTATTATTTTGGATTTGTTTTATAGCTGAAATGTTCTGAAAGTCTATGCGTCTATAGTGCTACATTTTTGAAAAAGTCAAACATTGTTTGTAGCGAAAACCGAATTCAAATATATGGAATAGTTACTTTGTAATCAGTGTTCTACGAAACCCCTGAAACCGCTAAAATTCTTTGACTAAATCTAGAGTCTTAAGCTAAAATTGTATTTTGACACTATTTGACGCGTTTTCAGTCAATAACCTACTGCAAGGTTCTGTGATTGGGAATCCTATGGATACGGTGCATATTGATAGAACTGAATCTATACAGAATGAGCTTTTAAATTTTTTGGTATATAATGTGTATGAAAACCTCAATACTTACTTATTGATTAATTTTGCAGGTTACAAGCCTGCTACCAAATGGGAATGACAAAACTGTAGACCAGAGACTACGTGCACTGACTAGTATATATATGGTGCATATTTTTAGCTTCTTTATAATAAAATAGTTCAAGCAAATGTAAACATGAGGAGTATATGTATGCATATACGGAATTCATATTCGTCAAGATTTTATCGTGTTACGGAATGTATTTCTACACAGAAATATTTGTGGCAAATTGTAAGCGTGGGTATTACTGTTAAAATGTTCTCATTAGGCAAACCCATATGATTGTTTCATGTATTGCACGTACAAAAATCGAAACATTGTTATATTTGCGTAATTTTATTCGCATTTTATGCACAAAAATCTGTTTTTTTACTCATTCTAATGAATTAAAATATTTATTTAGATTAAATCAAAGCAAAAGTGTTGCATTCAAGTTTCTCAATAACGATGAGAGTTATTTTTTATTTTGATTTGGAAGTTATTTGGAACTTGTAAAGCTTGCGCAGTTTTTATTTTCTTGCTATAATAAAACGTATATATAGCACCTTAGTTTACTTTTCATATATTAGTTTGTCATTTGCATTAATAAATGTCGTGTGGTTTAAAATTTCCGGCAGAAAACAAAGGTAAGATTTTTATCTATTTTGGTGTCAGCAGTTGTAGAAGGCCCTTCATAAGCATGGTTTACGTATAAACAAGAGTGCGGGATAAAGTTGCCTTTGTCGTTGCGTAGAAGGACCAAAAATCCATACGACTTTACATAAAACGGCAATTTATATTTCCGTTTACACAAGAAAAATATTCAATGATACTAGGATGCGTAGGAATTCAAATAGCGATTTTAGAGAACAAAAATGTGTTTGAAAATGTATGTCTCCGTTTTAGTTATATAGATTTATTTTATATTACATTATATACCTGCTGACGTGCTTATACTGTTAGAGTAAGTACTTACCATTATAATACAGTATTAAATATATTCATCGTATATTCTTCACATTTATAGTATTCCCGCGTTCAATACCGAAGTAAGATTATATTATCGAAGTCAGCACACACAGTTCCATTTGCTCAACTATTACTGATGCATGACAATCATGCAGTCGCAGCGTATACTGCGACAGTTATTGCTTTTCGCTTATAAACTTTATGCAAAATCCCTAAAATCGCCGTTATAGTCTGATAACTAGTTTGACCGCATTATTCCCAAATGTTTTCAGTGCGCGTATCCAATCAACGGTTGTATTGTTTACATGACATATTCATAACTACATTTCTCTTATCCTACGTCTACTCTCTACTGACTTTGGGTGTTGAATTAGGCCTACTCAATTATACATTATTTTACTAATTTTAGCATACATAGAGACGCTACATTTGACTGTGAAACCTACCTAAGTGAACCGTACCATCGTTCGTTTTCCTACAATTGGTCTTCTTTATGTATAAATTGTTTGTTTAGAATCATCAAATATATACACTACCGTCCATAAATGAGGGATCAGTAGAAGAAAAATGATACAACGCAACATAATAAATTAGTCGATGCATATATTAAAAAAATTATGTAACTCTAACAAAACAAAGTTGAATTCTTAAAAAATAAAGTAATATTTACAAATTCTAAGCCATATAATATTTAATAAAAAAATAAAATTATTTTAATTCATTCTCAGAAAAATATCCACCGCCATACTTAATAACTGCTTTACATATTTTGGGCATTCTTAATACAATTCGTTGAAGTGTCTCTACTGGAATTGCGTTCCATGCCTCTTGGAGATGTTCCCAAAGCTGTTGTTGTGACCATGGACAATGTTCCCTCACAATTCTATCCACCTCATCCCAGAGAAACTCAATAGGATTGAGGTCTGGCGATTGTAGAGGCCAAATCATGTTAACAAGTATTTCATCTGCTTATTTTTGCTCCAAATAGTTTCTACAAAGTCGAGCAGAGTGCTTTGGGTCATTATCTTGCTGAAAATGAAACCCTTCTCCAATCAATCGCAACCCCGAAAGAATAGCATGTTCTTCTAAAATGACCTTGTACCGCTCTTTTGTTAATATTCCGTTGATTCGATGCAGATTTCCAACACCGTCGAAGGAAAATGCTCCCCAAACTAGCAGTGAACCTCCTCCATGCTTTACGGTAGCCACAACACAATTATCACGCATTCTTTCACCTCGTCTGCGTCGAACGTAAACACTCCAATTATTGCAAAAAATTTGAAATTTTGACTCACCAGTCCCTAACACTTTTTTCCACATATCGATGTTCCAATTTTGATGCTCTTTAGTCCATTGCAACCGTTTCTGACGATTTTGTGGTCTCAGTAACGATTTGCGAGCAGCAATGCGTCCCTGTAACCCTGTTTTTGTTAAGCGCCTCTTTACCATAGTAAGGGACATTGGCGTTTCGCGGCTTTCATTGAGTTGAGCTCGAATCTGTGGAGCTGTTAGGCGTCGATTTCTTTTGGATATTACTTCCAATCGTCGATCTTCAACCGGGTTCGTTATTTTGGGTCTTCCGGATCGCTTTCCGGATTGCGTTGTTCCTTGGACAGCTCAGTAAGTTAATTTAAGTTTTTTCGCAATTTGCCGCAACGAATAATTTTCTTTATGTAAAGTAATGACAGCACTACGTGTCTCTGCATTCAACTCGTTTAATTTTCCCATTCTTTCGCGATAAACAATTCTTTATCTTATGTACTCGTATGACAAGTTGATCGGATAGCACTAAAGCACAAACTAGTACTTCTTCTATGATAAATGAGTGTTTCATATCCTAAATATCTAAATACTTTATTCGTAGAATAATTACGTAAATATTGCAGTATTATAAGTGGCTTTACCGATTTCTTTCTATAAGAACGGGCTTTGTACCTCTGCAGGTCATAAATGGATTAACAGAACCTTGTTTATTCTTACCTGAAAACTTGTTCTTTATTGTAGGGATTTATGCAATTTCCCTTTGTAAATATCTTGCAAACGTACCAAACATATTTTATTTAGATTGGGGCTATTTGGGCAGGTAAATGACTAAAGTGACGAATTTGTATGCTACTGATCCCTCAGTTATGGACGGTAGTGTATATAGTTATTTTCGTATTGCCATTTTAGATCTCCAATACCTATAGCATTCCTTATACCTAAACGTTAACATATTGATATAATGAATACATTTACTTCCCAAACACTTTTAAATAGTGGTACATTAGATTGTAAAATGGTTGATATTGACAATTGTTAAGAATTCCTCACACACTACAGTGACTTGCATCTATTTCATTAGCAACTACTACTTTACACGTGTTTAGATTGTTCAATAACAGACTGCAGTACTTCCTGTTTGTTGTGTTCATTATCGGTGATTGGTTTAGTTATAGTTATGTTTCAATAAACAATATTACCATTAGTACAACACATGTTCTAGCGCTTCGAACCTCTGATAGTTTTAGATATAGTTAGGTCTAAATATAAAATGAAAAAACATCACCTTGATGATGTCTCATGTTTTGAGGAAGCCTTGTGTGGTGATTTAAAAGATCTTTAAAAATATACCGTACATTTTAGTTATCCCTGAGTTCCACATACGGACCTGTAGAAACAATTACCGTAAAACAAGGTGACTTTGTGACACTCAGGCGACTTTGTGACAGCATCACTCTCCTTTGAAGAAGTCATTCTTACATCTCTATTTATTATGTTATTGTAGCAACCTTTCGCACATGCATCGGTAAACGCTTGAACCAGTGCCACGTATTATGTCTCGCGATCGTTCTGCAGTTTTTTACAACAAACATATTTTTTAAGGTAGATAAGCAATTTTTACTTTATCAGAAAGTTGCAATACTTTGTCTTGTGTAACTTGAACTATTTGTTTCATTTATTTTTGCATATGATAGTGTTATAGTATGATCTATTAAGAAGCAGTAAGTGCCACCACCTCTCTGTTCTTCTTAAAAATAAACTACTTATGCTCTACGAAATAAAATGTCAACAAATAATCGAGGTGAGATTGTGACACCTTTTGGTACTAATAGGGGTGAGATTTTTTTAATGTAATTATTTGCACCCACCACACAAAAAAAATTGGTACATATTTTAGAAATGCCACGGAAGTATCAGGGGCTACCGGGGAGTCGTCCTTATAAAAACAATCTATTTAAATCATTCGAAAAAGCTTTAAGTGAAATTAGAAAAAAAGTAACCCTCTGAGAAACGCAAGAAAATGAAGATACTTATAAGTAATAAAGATCTGTCCTATGTGCTTCATAATTTCTTGCTTAAGTATGAAATACATCGCAATACTTTGTATTTAAATCTTAATTTACGTTGTTTTCTTACATTTTCTATAAATAAATGATGCCAAAACGATAATTTTTATTATTTGGGTTGACTTTGTCACATATTGATGATTCAGTTAGTAGGTGATTTTGTAAAAAAATTTGAAGCCTGGTATATATTTATGCGGTTATAATGTTCCAAAATTTCTCCACAGAAAGGCCAGATTGTGTTCTAGTGAAAGCCCAATGCTGTCACAAAGTCACTCCGAGCGATGGGGTGAATGTGTGACAAGTATACATCAAAATTCTGCCTAATTGTTTTTTGTTTCGTATCGTCATTGTTTAGTAGCTAAATGATGAAACTTTCTGAATAATACTTTATATTATTTACTCGACCTTCCAGCTATAAAACTAGAACTGAAAAAATTATCAAAAGTGTCAAATCTGTCACCAAGTCAGCTCGTTTTACGGTATTTAAATTAAAAATGGAAGTTTAGTTGAGGACAATAACTGTTTAAACTAATCACACAGTAGCTGTAGTTTCCTACCAAGAAGAATATTTTTAATGAAAATACGAAGCACGCGTTTTACTTCAGAATGTAACAAAAATTGTTTTAAAATTGTGAACGAACGAGAATTTTTTTTTTTTTTAATGTGTGGTGGGTGCCAAGCAACTCCGAATGTATTACTTGTCTGGCTATCATGCAACTCTTGCGGTGTAGTTTATAAGTTGTGTTTAAATGGCTTTGTGACAGCATCATATGGCCTTTTATGATGCCGCGCTGTTAATCACTTTGCTCCCAACAGCGAATGGCAAGTCGATCCGGGATTAAACTCTCCGAAAAAATGTCACCGTCCCTTCAGAGAATTGAACCCCGGCACCTATCGTCCTCTCACAACAATAGTCAGCCGCCTAACCACTGTGGCCATCGACCCGTTATTAGTGTTATAAATAAATTTAATATTAATACAAATCTCAAAACATTGAAAATTAGTCACTCTTAAACTTCAATTACTGAAGTTTAGTTAGTTTCAAAACTTTCAAAGCCCCAATTCACTCTCGCAATAGTTTTTTCCAAATTTTATAAGAGTAGCATATTCAAAAATAAGTCATAATCAGGATGCCACAAATTAGTAACTGTAAAAGGTATATTATGTAATATACCATGCAGATTATTTCAACGTTTGAGTCTACAGTAAGTTCAGTTTATTCAGTAAATTTTGAAGGATTTAGTAACATTCTTCATTTTAAAAGTATGCAAATAATGTAACACAGAAAATGTTCAATAAAAATATATAAATACTAGAAAATCCCCATATATAGGCTACTTGTACAACTTTAGACTAGAATTCTATAACAAGACGCCAATTAATTCTAGTGGTCAAATAATTTAGTACTATCTATTAAAATCTAATCAAATATTACGCTTATTCATGGCTAGCTATCAAATTAATCGACAACTGAATAAAATAGCTTGCTGTATGCTGTCAGGTCAAACATTTAGTGATATGTATTGGATTTCGAAATATAACTTTAGTTGAGAGGACTTTGCCCTAGTTTCTCTTCAAATTGTGAAGTATATAAATGCAACCTTAATTAATACCACTATTATGACGAGAAATATGTATATTACGATGGAAGATTTATACGTAATGTATCTATGCACAAAAGGAACAATTAAATTATTTTTGGACATGTGAGATATTGTTTTCCATATTCTTATTTCTATAGACATCTGCAAATAAGAACTTTGAAACCAGTTGCCCTTTTAGTCAAGATTTTGATGAATGCTGCTGTGTTTAAATTTTAAATTTGAAGTTTAAATTTTTCATTATTCGAACTGCTACCACGCAATAAATTTATTTCAATTTCAACACCACCTGACTTGTAATAATTGACACTATTTTTTATCGTAAAAAGCCATTAACATTAGTCAATGTTTTAATAGCTAGGTTGGTTACACAAAATTCTTCCTTATGCTACCGATAAGTATATATAGTATTATGAATTTATGATTCAGTAAAATTTCTCCATATTATATTAGCAACATCTGCATACAAATCGGCACTTGACTAAACGTTTATAATATACGGCATTTAACCATATTTCGAAATAGAAATTGTGTAAGGGATCCAATTTCCAAGTAATCGTTTGTGTCATACTACTAAACACCTTTTTTACTCAGTGCACGGTGCGCAACGACGGCAATAGTTTTTTAGTTATAGTTTAACCATTCACTTAAACTAAACGCAATAAAAATAGGTACCAAAGAAGAGTCATTCGCGATTCGTTCAAATATATTATTAATAAAATATTGCTAAAACTAAAACGTGTTCTTTGTGCTTCTATATACATTAATTATTTATCGTCTGGCCTAAGAAACGAATAAGAGTACCTCTACGATTTTCACTATCCCGACAGACAAATTAGAAGAATTTGGAAGTTAAGGAAGAGCGAGTTGCGACTAAATCTCTAGGATACTTCACACCGTTATACTACATACATATAATTATAAGGTAACTAAAAACATAAACTCTTTATTACATATGTATATCTCAAATTCATATACACGAGTATATCTCACATTCAGTTACAACTTCTATTTTTTTATTTATAGATTTAAGACGTAATTTTTTGATAATTTCAATTACTTCGTTATTTTGAAAACTAAAATGATTTTGAAATGCAATTTTAGGTTAGTTTCATTAATTTCAAATTTTTAACATTTTGCGAGTTATTATTTACGAAACGATAAATTCTAATAGACTAAAATGATTTTGAAATGACACAAATTTCCCAAGTGATTGTTAGTTTCATTTTGTACATTCATTCACGCTGTATAAATTAATAGGAAATTTCCTAGTTCAACAAATTTCTTAAATGTCATTCATGATAGAATTGTTGTTATATATGCACCCAAATCAACTACGGGCTTTTGCACTAGTAATTTTAAACAAATGCATTCAAAAGGAATTACAAAGCGGGCATTCATTAAACAAAATTTGGGCATGTCCATTGTTAATTTAACGGTAGGGAAGATTAAAATTATCAGACATTAAATTTTGTATTCAAAATAATTAATCATATATCGCTGCCGACAAGGCGTAAGTAAAATCATATAAATATTGAATTTAACAATTACTGTCAAATATATTATCATCTTAAGATAAAACAGTAGCTGTAATATTGATCTTAATTTGTAACGTCGTACATTGGTAAATACGATACGGATGACAAACCGCTGTTTGCTACTTTAATCTAACATATCCAGATAAATTACGTGGTTTGACTCTATAAAAGTGGAATATTCTGAAACTGTCGATATCGCACCGTATCAACATCGCTAAAATAAAATAAACGAGGAAAACCTCAACGGGATTTTCAAGCACCATCAATCACGGGCAGTTCAACTACGGTAGAAGGTGGAACATATTGAATTTCTAATATTAGACGTTTCAACTTGATTTTAAATTCAGTATAAAAAGTAGAGTTCTCACCATTTGCGATAAATATATATACTACAATTTCTCTCGTTTTGAATTTAAACCATATATTGGTTTTCAAATAAGGAATAACTTTGATATCATGTCTTTTTACAGAAAAGAAAAAGAAATTGTACTAACCATTTCGAAACTTATTTTATCATTGCTTATGATCACTCTTTTGGAGGGCAATTATTGACAAAATGCTGTGATAAAGATGATTATAATTAAGTATAGTATACTAACACGACCAGATTTAAGGTAAAACTTTACGTTAAACATTAAAGTACACATACGATTTGAAAATAAACTTTTATTAGCTACCTGCAACTGAAAGCGAGTTTCCTTTGTTTATTCATATACACAATAACATTCAAAAAGGCAAGCGTTGACATACACCATATGATTGAAAATAATAAAATTTTTGCAATTATGCACTCAATCATTCTAAACTGATCCAAGCAATTACGGAGTATCTATAGAAGTAATATTTTGTGACCTTTATGTACTTATCTTTCAATTCCTGCAATATTTCCACTTGTAGGTCAATAAAACAGCAATTAATTAAATACAAATTTATTCCAGAACATATGATGTTTTCGTTAATGAGACTTCTTCAGTGGAAGAAATTGACATTTAGATATTAAATGTCAGGAATAAATTGGTATTCAATTAATTGTTGTTTTATTGACCTACAAGTGTAAATATTTCAGGAATTGAAAGATATCTATAGAAGTCAAAATTATTATTGGAGTGAATGTACTGGAACACGTGAATCATTATTTATTCTAAGAACTAAATGGCGGTAACCAATATGTGAATGAATTTAGAACATTTGATTATACATCTACGAAAATGGAAAATCTCTTACCAAAGACTTAGCGCAAATAATCTATGTTTTTATAATTTCAAATGTTCCACTGAAAATTGGAAAGCTGAAGAAAATTATGTAATTGCCGCTACAAAACTGTTGCAATGAAACAAATGACAATGATAATGGTGTGGCAGTTAACTATAACGTAATATGTAGAGAACATAACTATTTGGCCTCCGGCTCACTATTTCGCACAGCGATATTTAGGATATTTACAAATAAGTAAAAAACCTATTGTCTACTTAAATAATCTATTACAGCAAATTTTCTAATATATTGTAAATATTTTCAACCACTTATTATCCATGCATAACAATTGATGTCTGTAAATGTGGAAAGCAGAGCCATTGTTGCATATTTAAGAACTTGCAATATGCATCAGCTGCATCGTGAAAGCTCACCTCCTACCGACATAGCTACTTAGCAAATGGAAAGATCAAAGGACTGCATATGCTTATAGCAGAGAAAGCGTATGCATTTTTCCGTTTCTGATAAAATCCTTTTGTAGATAAACATTTATCATTCGAATAGACATCTTTTGAGGAAATACTTGATAAAAAAAACTATAATAACTATAATAACAATAATTATTCATCAGATCAGTTAAGAATATATAGAATATAGAAGGTATAGTATAAGTCTGTAGAACTATATCATAATTAATACACAGGTTCAACCACGGTAAAAAGAGTCAAATAGAGTAGGGATATTTATACAGAAAATCAAATGAGCCGGGTAATGCAATATATACATATGTACGAGGGAGCGTTTTTATATTCGCGGAATGAGCGGGTTGTAGGGGGGTGATTAGGCGCATTGGGGGCGTGGCCTGTGCAGCGACTCATAATTAGTATAACTACGAAGTTTCATTGTTATTAGACAGTTAGTCAGGAGAGAAAAGTGAAATATGGAAAAAATCGAATATCGTGCCGTTATAAAGTTCCTTACCAGGCAAGGAAAATCAGTCGCGACCATAATGAATGAGATGTCATTGGTTTACGGCGACTTGTCCAGGAAAACCATGGTGTACAAGTGGCATAGTTTATTTAAACAAGGAAGGGAATCCCTTGAAGACGACCCGAGCTGGGAAACTCATGGCAACGGTATTTTGGGACTCGGAAGGAATATTGTTGATTGATTATATAGATAAAGGTGTTTCTATAACCGGAGAATATTACGCTTCAATATTAGAGCGACTAAAAGAAGCCATTAAAGAGAAAAGTCGAAGAAAATTGACGAAAGGTGTGCTGCTTTTGCACGACAACGCGCCCGTCCACAAGAGCCGCGTTGCGTTAGCTGCCCTGCATAAGGTGGGCTTCGAAATTGTGAATCACCCACCCTACAGCCCAGACCTGGCCCCGAGTGATTATTACCTGTTTCCGAAAATGAAAAAAGAGCTGCGGGGGTAAAAAATTGACTGCCGATGATGAAGTCAAGGAGGCAGTTTCGGCGTATTTTGCAGATAAAGAGAAATCATTTTTTTATGAGGGTATAAATAAATTAATTGAAAGATGTGAAAAATGTATCCGTCTTGCAGGTGAATATATTGAAAAAGAAAAATAATTTGGTTTCTTTATTTCCACCCCTTATCCCCCATTCCGCGAATATAAAAACGCTCCCTCGTACATATATGTCGTATATAGGCATATTGTAAAATCGGGCATATTATAAAAGGCCTAGGCAGTTTACAAAAAGCCGGCACATTGTATACGGAAGCGTTAGTTTACAATTCGACTAGAAAATTTCAGGCATGTTGTAAAATGCCAGGCATATTGTGAAATGGGCTTAAACGGACACGTAATTGATATAGTATGTAAAACGGACTGAAGTTTAAAAGAGGCTATAAAACACAGACAAATTGTATTTCGGTTCCCGTACTATAATATGAATTGATTTAATTATTTAATGCTATAATATACCAAATCCCTTCATAAATAGGTATTCGTACAATATACAGGGTGTGGCGCGAAGAGTTTTGATTAGAAGTTTTTGAGGATGTAGTAATAGGCGAAAAGTAAAATTTTATAAGATTACACTATCGATAATGCTGATTTTAAATATAATATTTTCATGAATGATCTACTTCCGGTACATCGGAAGTACATACCAACTCGCTTATTTTAAATAGAACATGGTATTTTTTATTTTATTTTTCAATTCTCTATAAAATTTTGAGTAAATTTCATGTACCATGTCCTCTACTAAAAATTAATAGTTTTTGAGATATTTCAATTTTTTTAATTTTTTTTAGAAAAACAAATAAACAAAATAAATCACTATATTGCTGCAAACAAACACGCTACTGACTTAAAATTTGACATAGCGAATTGCAAGACACCACTAAAGTGCCTCGTCCTTTGAAATGTATTTTTTTGTGTACAGGGTGTTTTCCACATACCACTCAATTCCAACAATTTCAAACAATTATAACTCGCTTATTTCAAATACAATACCCTGTATATTATATCAGCTTTCAATTGCTATCTTCATTCTCGTTTAATTGATACTAGCGTTCCCTATACCTAAATCTAACGGTTTTGAGATATTTTATTATTTCACTTAACAATAACGAAACCTAATAATATTTCAACATTAATAAAGCGTAGGCCGTGGCTATCAAAGATGTGACAACTTAATAGTAAATTGTCTATGTATGCATTATATATGTTTTCACACTTTTCTTCAAACGTTTATGTTTTATAGCAAGCAATGGCAAATTTAGCATTTACAATGATGATTTTTTAAATTTTATCATTGTTTACGGCGAATGTGATAGAATTATTAAGGGTATTTTTGCACAAAGATACCCAAACAAAAAACAAAAGTAGCTACCTACCTATTAATGATTCTAGAAAAACGCAGTCCAAATAAATCACAATACTCCTGTAATCAAAAGGCTACTGATTCAAACGCCACACCCTGTATATTAGATTAGATTATTGGTGGGTTGATCAGGCAATGAGAGCCTCTCTTCACTGCGACCTATACATATAAGATCTATTGTGAATGTACAATATATCTATATACTTTTGCATTCATATAAATTAGGTAGTGTTATTATTAAAATAGTTCGATTTTGAGAAAAAAATATTGTTCCATTTTATTATTAGCAATTAAACTTTCATTAAACATAACATATTTAAGAAAAATATTAACAACAAGGGCTTAACGCACAAAATATAAATTCGTTTTTTTGGTAAGATAATTAATTAGTTTAATCATTAATTAGAATTTAATCATTTTTTTTTTTAAGCATTGATATTTACTTGGCTTGCATATACATTTCTAAAACCCATGTCCTGCAAATTTAGACTGTTTGGCAACTCCTCTTCGAAGAATGATTTGATATTGTGATTTTGCCTATATACTGTATGTATGTATGTAGGTACCATATCATGCACCTAAGGTCAGTGCTTGGCTTAATCACGAACAAAGTTAGCTCGAGAATTTGAAAACCATAACAACTAGAATAGTGCTTTCCTCGACATTTTGTAGAAGATTTCATGCTCTACAAAAAAGTCTTACAAGTTTTCTAGATATCTTATACGGTTAATGCTGGATTCGCAAAAAAAGGGAAATATCGCAAAAATTATCCTAATTACCCTTTTCTTTGCAAACGTAGGCGTAACGACAGAAGATATCAAAAAACTTGTAGGACATTTTTGTAAAGCATGTAATCTTCTCCAGAAGAGTCTGGGAGAGCACTATTCTAATTATTATGGTTTTTAAGTTGTCGAACTAATTCTGTTCGTGATTAAGTCGAGCCCCGACCATAGGTGTGTTTTTGTCAGTGGTTTCAGTCATTTTTTGTGCAGCCCTTTTCTGTCCAATATAAGATGTTGACCTATCTTTGGATATATTTTTCTCAGTATTACAATGGATGCATTCCATATTTGATGATGTATGGAACGAACCACTGGATATGTAACAATACTTGAGATGCACACAATTTTTACAGGTTGTGCATAAAAATGTTTCCAGAACCTCTTCACTGCATACGTTACATATCTTTCTACATGTCTGTCTAGTTCTTCTGTATTTGGTTTGCCACCGAGACTTCTTGTGAAATTTCTACTTCTGCAGATAACTGTGTCTGTTCACTACTGTTCTTGATGTTGTCTTCTAGTGTGTCTTTATTATAAATATTTTCTAGATCCTCTTCAGTACGCAGTTGTTTAATAACTGATTCAGGCAAATTAGTAGACTTTAATTCCACTCTGGGGTCACTGCCAAACACTGCTCGATAGGGCGTTCTCCCAATTATATGATGTAAAGAGGTATTTTCTGCCAATGTACAAAGTAGCAACCAAATGACCAGTGAGTGTTGCTATCGGCCATCCAAGCACGCAGCATATTCTCTACGTCATGGTTGCTTCTCTCCACGCTGTCTTGGCTCTGTGGATGACGCGGTCTTCCGTAAACTATCCTGCAGTCAGGGCAATATTCCATTATTTCCTCTATAACTGATGCACTGGTGCACCAAGTAAAATTTGACTAATTCTATTGCAACTTCAGCGGCACGTTTAGTACGTAGAGGACGCAGATGTAAATATGACATTTTTTTAAATGAATACGGTTCTTTTCACGACTCGACATAACCCTATGAAACAAATACATCTTCCAAGAACGGATAGCAAGCTATCTATCAGAAGAAATCGTAGAGATTATAGCATTCGTCTCTGTGGGCCAGTTTCACTACTACCTTTAGAGTAAAGAGGTACATCGACACGTGCATAATTTCGTTCTTAATTATGGCACCAATAAATCAACAGCCAACTAGCATGATTTCATGGTTTGATCAATCTATTGGAAAATTGGATCGCCAGTTAAAATCGTCTTAAGGAATGTTGACCAACAAAATTTTAAATGTCAGCATTTCTGAGCTATTTACCTATTCTGGACTACTTATTATTAAATTATAATTATAATAAATATTGATTATTAATAATTTACTATACAGCCAAGGTACAATTTACTGCATCATCTGACTTCGTATATATTATCGGAAAACGGAAGTTGCTTATTGATAAAACAGAATTAAATAGAAAATCTCTGTGCGTAAATCAAAGAGATCCTATACATCCATCCGCAGGTTATGTAATTTAGGAAAATGTTTTGATAGAAGTTTTGTAAATAATTAATAATATGAATTAGTAATTGATGTTTACTCTAGATCTTTAAAATGATATGATTTAAATTATTCCCTCCTTTCCAAATATAATACTATATTTTGGAAGTTGCAACAAATTTAATATCGTACGCAAATTTACCATATATATTTGGCTAACTAAAGTTTGATCACTCTAGTTTACTTTAGTAGTTCCGATTTGTAATTTATTTGCAAATTTGGAGCTCATGTATTTCTAGAGAATCCGGTAGTCCGTTTTAAGTAAATATCCTGAAAGACGGTTTAAATTCAAATTACGTCTCGTACTCAATATTCCGCACTCAGCAGCTGTTTCTCACCGACTGTGCACTACTGCGATGTTAAATAAATCTTATCTGCATGCGAAACATGCAAGCTGCTTCTGGTAAAAATATCTTTTATGTAAATTTTTAGTTTTCACTTAACGATTCTGATCGCGTAGGGTGTCAAATACATTAATTCAATCGACAGCACGTCTTTTTAAAGAAAAACGAGCAAATTTCCAAGATCAGGTATCCAACTAAAGTTTCATATCGTTGAAAATAATTTCCTCTAAGTTTTCCTGTAAAATAGGTAGCTTCTATGCTAAACTTTACGGCACAATCTTTTGATTTATGTACCCCAAATAAGGATCGAAGATAAGTATAAATCCGTAGATGTTGTGCGATAACAAAACATTCTGTATGAAGGAACGTAAATCATGAATCACTTTCTTGATAAGATTATTAATGTTTTCTTCAGAAATTGCAATTAACACCAAATAAAAGCCAATTTGACTCAGTAGAAACCATAAATTTGCACGTTACAGAGATGATAGCACACTGACATAAAGTTACAATCATACAATTGTCTCGAAGTGACAATTCCATTTCTGAAGCCGTACTACAATGTTCTTATTCATATCAAAAAAAAAATACAATTCTGCAGCTACTACATATAATAAAATGAACATGTGGAACTGCAATGTAAATTAGATTGGTGACATCATCAATTAAAATTTGGATAAAATGATTATATTAGATACTGATATAATCGACAAAACAAATCTCGCGAAAACGGGTTTGGAATGAGCATTAGAAAGAAAAAGTTAGTATAGCTTTCTTGTCGTTTCTCAGTCATATGCAGGATCTGCATAATGGTTGCAGATATAGTAAGCCGTTAGAACCATTATATTATATGGAAAACTACACCGCATTTTCATTGTTTTAAGTATTGATGTGTAGCTTCCTTAATGATTTTTAATTTTATTTCAATGTTTAATATTTATAAGATGTACCTAAAAACGTCAACAAAATTCTGTACAGGACACCTTTTCTTTTGAATAATAAACACCTTTCACTTACGTAAGAAATACGTTACTTTTAGGAACTTTCTCCATTTTTACCCGCTTCAGAAAAGCATTTCAACTTATGAGCATTCTGCAATTGTTGAGGATATCTTCGTATCCCCCTAAGGGGTCGTTTGGGTACCATTGCGATAACCTAAAGTAATTCAGCACAGTACTCAGAAAATGAATTTTCTACTTTGGGGATGTTAACAAAGATACAAGTTACAATATGTCTCTTGAGAAAACAATTTTTCAAATAAAACGTACCGGCCGCAGCTAAATAATCTTACAAACTTCTAGGAATAATAAAGGAACGAGAAATGATATTACTGTATTTATTTTATTATGTTAACGTGTATGAGAGTAGTGGTTGAAACTAGTTTTCGGAAGTAATGCGATTTGCTAGTATTAATTTAAAAATCAATATTCACAATCAATTCTTATTAATAGAAGTGCTTACGAGAGAACTATAGAATCGGATTAGCATGTATCTGCCTATTTAAGGAAACTAAAAAGTCTTTGCATATTAATTTTAAATATGTATGCGTTTGGACTCGTTAGTTTACACAGAAATTATTTACTGTTACGCTGTTACTTCATAGTACTTCCTTTTCTACTTTTACCTTTTATTAAAATATAGTGCAAGTACGCTTTTATCATTATGTATTCTGATAGGTTTCTGTAGATATTTATATATTATAAGGAAGTAGGAGAAAGCTATTTATCCCTAGTCTGCGAACGCAGCTTTTTGTTCATTAAACATTCACCGCTCATTAATTTCAACGAATACAATTGTTATTAGTACGAAACGGTTTCAATAGATTCAGAACTTCTGGTGGTAGTAATCAATTGTCGACACTTGACTTGTGTGACCCTTTTCAGATAGACCGAAACTGCACAATAGCACGACTTTCTAGCAATGACTTCGCTTACCTTGTAAATCTTCGTCTTTTTAAATTAGACAAAACACGAGATCTCTAAACAAAAGATTATTTATTGATATACCTATTGCAAAGTGTACAAAAAACTTGAACGCAGATATTATCTCTCTATGTAATAGTGATAATAACTCGATAGTTCCCTCTTATTTCAGTACCGTGGACGAAGATTAGCAAAGTTTATATACTCTGTAACTGTTGTACCTATAGACTAAAGAGATATGTGATAAAACTGAAACTAACTTTAAATGTAACACAGTGCCTTTTTAAATGTAGTAGGCACAGTTCTGTTCAAACCAATACCAATTAGCTTGAAAATAACATCCGAATTTCAGTGCATGAAACATGTAACAATATTTGAATATATTATTTGAATTGAAACAGCTAAATCTGTTTATTGAGATAACACCAATGAAATTGATAATGAAATTAAGTATCCTCGAAATAAACGTAATAATTCAAGCTGTCTTAGTTTTTAAGTTTAGTATACATTTCAATTATTATTTTTATTTCAATCATTTGCCGTTGGATATTCAATAAGGTTGAATTATTGAATGTGAAAGTGTGTATGAATTAAAATTTAAAACTACCAACCTTAGTGGTAATGATCAAAAATGCACTAAATCAAAGGTTTGAATTATGTACTGTTGCCTCTCTGACGGTTTGCACTTGGCTGATAGTAGCTTTTCACCTAAAATGTTTATTATTACTGTTAATGATAAAAATTATGACCTGTACTCATAAATACGAGGTGTGTTTTTAAAGTAAGTACTGTTTCAAAATTCTGTTTCTGCAGCGCTGCGATCGGCAGTTCATGCATAGGCATTGTGATCATTTGTCTGTTGACAAGCTACAGACGCCATTACGGCAACAATCGACTATGTTTACACTGTTTTGTGGGTATTTAAAATCCCTTCGCCGATTGAAAATGCCGCCTACTGTGAAGTATGCGCTGTTATGAGCTTTCTTAGTGCTAAAGGCGTGAAAGCAACTTAAATTCATCGTAAGATATGTAAAGTTTATGGAGAAAACATTATGAGTGGTGGAATAGTAAGAAAGTGAGTTAGAACTGTTAAAGATGGTCGCCACAATGCTCATTACGAAGAATGGACCGGGCGGCCTTCTGTCATTACTGACGATTTGATGCAAAAGTTGACAAAAAGGTGACGATGATAACCTCAAAACGACCACGAATCAGTGGCTGTTAAATCAGGTGACAGACTTTTATGACAACGGGATACAAAACTTAGTTGTTCGATATGATAAATGCCTCAAAAGTACAGGCTTTCATGTAAAAAGAAATTTTTTATAAAAACTTTTAGTTTTTTTAAATATTTTGAAACGGTACTTAAAAAAAAAGAAAAACTGGTTGCATTACAAATAGCTCCCCTAGTATCAATTAATTTTCATACAAAAATAATATACATATGATGGATTCAAGCTTTTTCTTTGCAAAAGTTATCGTATTAACCCACCCATGAAAGAAAAATAAATAAAAGGGTGTTGCATTTCCAACCCATTTTATCCTATTTTATATTATTGAGAGACCACCGATAAAACAAACAACGAACATACAAAACTATATAAAAATAACTTATATAATTTTCTACTTCATAATATGCACTATAGCAAATTAGATGATAACTACCATAATTGAAGTAGAATGTCCGTACGTCTTCAGTTGCGGGTTAATTTATACATTCTAACAATAACAAGCCAACTATTCAAGTAACTCAGCATGCATCCCCACACTTTTATTTCTTGGGTTTGGCGTAGTAAAAACCTGATACTGGCCTCGATAGTTGCTTTGATCATTCACATGTGCATGTTACGGCGTATTTGAAATTTGCTTCATCGTTTATGTATTGTTCAGCTAGTATTCATACTTATTCTAATATTTTGTTTTCATTATTTTAATTTAAATATTGTTATGTCGATATTTCTTCGAATTTATACGGGTTATCTCCGTACAAAATAGCGTGTATGAACTAAAGAATATGGTGTTCTTATTATTATTATAGTGGAGTACAATGGTTTTCTAGAGAAACCTCAGTGATTTATAACGATGAAACGATGAAATTTCAAGTATTTCAGTCTAATTGTGTATATGGTAGCAGTAGGTGAGTGGTTCTGAAAATTTTAAATTATCCTCATATCTTTCTTATTTGTAAAAACAGTAACTTTCTTTAACTGGGTTATTTCAAATTCGATAATAATTAATAATAATAATAATCGATTTTCAGGAATAGATCCATTGATAATTCTTCCTTTATCTAAATCCATCACTATATGTATAAGTTATTGTAGTAGTAACCCGAAAAAGATTGTGAAATAATTGTAGCATTTTTACATTTAATTTATATTTATATACAATTTCAAAAGTTAACAATACGACATTTAAATTAACCTCAAAAAATACTAAATAGTAGGCATGTCGAAATTGTGCACCACTGGTTGCTCTATTATTACATTAGCATTATGAGTTATATCTTATGCATGAGATGAATCAAGACAACTTTGATCCGCCAAATCGACCAGCACTTAAAAATAATGCAGTATTTCAGTTTGTGATGGCATCCGAAAAACTACGATATCTCTTAGGTCGACCAAGGAAAATGGGACGGAACTCATATACAGATTAGACGGGCTATTATCTGGGAATAGGTAGCGATCCAATGAGTACGAGTGAATAGAGCGTACATATGTGTTAATATTAAACAGACGAGTGCGGCGATTCCTTGAGCGCGTGACTAGCAACAATGCAAGTGATCGTTCTATCGCCGCACTCGTCTGTTTAATATTCACACATATGTACGCTCTATTCACTCCTACTCATTGGATCGTTTCCTATTCCTAGATAATTACCCGGCCAATCTGTATATTATAGTAGGAAATATTAAATTTCAAAAAGTTTCTGTTAAGTCTGGAGTCATTAGAAAAGCAAAAACGAGGAAACTATTCAAAAAGTTTATGGATCTTAATAGAGACAAGGCAGGTTTGACAATGATGTATTCTAGTCTTCTGTGCAAAATTATGCCAAGGAGAAAATGACCGTTAATCGTCAAAGATAATCAACAACCACTGTTTAGTAGGTTTAGTATTTTTCTAAAAATGATTTTTACGATACTGTAGTTGTTACCGCGTAGTTCGTTGGTATCGATACTTAGGTATCGTTATATTGTATCGATACCTAGGTATCGATTTCAAGGTACCGATGCCGATGTTATCTAAGGTATCGGCGAATCGATACCAGTGATGGTATCGAATACTGGACGATGTATCGATACTTCGCCCAGCCCTACTGTTTAGTGATTTAAAAATAAGTAATAATAACTGTAACAAACGTCACAAAATCTTGTAGTAAAGTATTATAATTATAATAATAGAATTAGAATGTGACATGTGAGTACATTGAGCGCTTATATGCGAACGAATTTCTCCGAAGTATGATTAATTATCTGCATACGCAATATATTTGTAGTTACTGCAACTAAGGTGACATATGAGGGTGGAGTGCGAATTTTATTTTATTGGTTCTTCATTTTGGCATCATTAAAAGAAATACAAATGGAGTTTGCCGTCAAGCTGTTTCTATTCAAAGCTTTCTTGATATAGGATTTACATCTTCAATATTTAAGAAAACTTTAGAACTCCTGAACCCATAAATCATCACTCTTTAGGGGAAGTTCTGAGCTGCTTCTGCTTTCGAGGTATTCGACCTTCAAAAGTGGGTTAAAGATAAACTTGTCAATCTCTCAAAAACGATAGCAACATGAAATCATTCAGGGTACTGTCTAAAAAAGCTAATAATTTTAAGTAAAGTTATTTTACAGGAGTACAAGAGAAATAATTCATTAAATAAGAACATATCGACATTGCGTAGAAGTAGGGGTATTTAAATTTATACAATAAGGTTACAAGCTGAATTTAACTGTGAAAAAGGTTTTATGAAGGAAAAAGCGAAAAATGCTTTTGAGAGTTTTTTATACATACATAAGAACTTATAAATAAGTAGGTAAACAAGTACCGCTGAACGTTAGCTATATCTCATTTTTATATCGAAATCTCCCGCTCATTACCCATCCCTTCCAGTCTGCTTAACTTCTTACGGGGTTTTGGAGCTAGCATTATATTAAATGCACGTGATACTGCGCACTTTTTAGCGAATAAGAAGCCGTTAGACTAACTTCGTTTTTATCTGTCCTTGCTTTCTTACAGTTTACTTCCCTTTCAGTCTGTTTGCTTTTGTATACCTTTACATTATAAATGTCGGTTTCCGCTAGCAGACAGTTTACAATTTTTCGTCTCTTAGATTCTGGCAACTATTAATTATCTTAAATATATCTTGTATGACATGGAAAGGGTACACTTCAATTTTCTCCAACGAAAGCGCTGTAAATCAAATGTTTCTCCTCTAGGTAGTTTCTTTATGCGATAGTTAATAGAATGGAAAGTATATTTATTGGATGTTTAGCCGAAAATGTTCTTCAAAGCAAACTATTCCAAACAAAGTGCTAGAAATGACTTATTATATTTGCATCCGGAGTTAATAAGTGATTATCATAATTCTTTAATAGTTCTCAAAGTACTCTATTTCAAGAGTAAATATATTCGATATATTTATAATAAAACATGCCGTATTAAATTTTTTTTCGACGCGAAAAGGTTTTCCCAGAGCGCAAGCAGTGAGTATATACATACTGCACATCGAAGGTTAGAAGACCTATAAAATTTTATCTCCTCTTCGAAAACGTAGCCATTTTTTACCGTGTAATATAATACTGCTCTGAAATACTTGCGTTTAGGAAAAATTCGCTTTTATATTCAACGTGGTCTATTACTCCCACATGGTATATCGATCAATTTCTTTTTTTGTTAGTTTTAGGTGTAGTCGTAAAAATTCGGCCTTTGAATTTGTGAGCTAATGATATAGATATCAGATGTTACCCACATCAAATGAAAGACTTCATAGTAGGGACCTTAAGTTTTTATGTGTATCTTTTGTTCTATAGCAGCGCTGTTGTATATGGATACTTATTACTAGAGCTAATAAATGTCATGAAGCGAAAGAGTGTAGTGATAATACTTACAAATCAACACAGTAAAAAATTGCTAAATCATTTGCTGTACATCAATTTTATGAATTTTAGATGCGTGCGTATGCGTGAAAATTTAGTACTTTTTGCCCACCTCAGGCTTAACGTGTCATTTGGCATTGCCGAACCTTCACGTGGGATTCTGTGGAGGTCCAGCCATAAGCCAAAAAACGAATAGATGCGTTGATATCTTTCTAATAAGATATTGTGTTCTATATGCATAACAGTGTATGCATATTTTTGTACGTAATTATGCCTATAAAATTCTGCGAAACTTGGAAAAACTAGACTATATTTATTACACGAGGTACAAGGAATTGTAGATAAACGTCTAGGCAACAATTATGGGCAAGCATTTTTCAAACAAAAATGTGTTGATTTTAAGTATACTATCATTAAAATTTATTTCTAATCTAGATGTTCATGTTATTATATTTTTCAAATACAGTTCTTTTATGTCTGCAGATATACATATAGCTATGTTGCATCATGCTATATAACTATGTTGCATCATGCTATATTTACTCTTCTTTGTAATTTTGTAATAGATGAAGTTGGAGCAACATAATTTTTTTGAACCTATATGGAACTAGTAGCAGGTTTATTAACAAAACATGGGTTAAAGAGTTTTCGGAATATTATATAGGGTATCTAAACAAGCATTCAAGCTTCAAACACTAGAATCAAAGAAAATCTTAATAACAGAAACTCAGGCATGTTTACTTAAAATGAACCTCCTCGAGAAAAAAGAAAGGTTCTTAAGGTATCTGTAAATAATCATAAAAAGGGTGGATTATTTTAAGATTGAAAACTTTATAGCCTTACAATACATAGCTAACTGTTTCAAATCTATTGCGATTACCTGACCTTTAAATTTAAACAATTAATCTATTTTTTGTCAGAATTATGGTTTATTAAATGTTTTAATTATAACTGTTAGTGATTTCTACCAAAAAACTATCTCACTTCAAGATAGACAATAGTGCGAAAGTAACTCTATGAAGTACTTTATTTTTAGCGAAAATGATTCAGCGGATAAAATATAAGCAATTGACTTTGTTGACGATGTGTATGAAATTTTTTTGTGATCCTGTAACTACGTAAATGCTTTGCATGCTAGTGGTACCTCGATTACTGAGATTATTATTTGCAAATAACATGAAAACCTTCAATTTCCATGAAAGGTAAAACATTTTTTTGTCTGAGATTCGTTTCAATAAGCAGTTGAAAATATTTTTTCTCCATTTTACTTTTCAAACTTTGAATAACTATTTGGACATTGTGAAAACTTTTCAAAAAATTATTGCTCCAAGAAGGCTCCGATTTTGTTAAAAAGCTTGTTAAAAATCTAGTTTCAACATCAGCTCAAGAAAATTGTGTTTCTCTGTACTTATCCCTTTAGCAAAAATTACAGAGAAGAGTAAATATCTTAAGTATGGTGGAAAAATTGTAACATAATTACATACACAAAGGTACTTTAAAATCCTACGAGAATGCGGTTTCCATAACAACTGTAACATCAATATTAGAAACATTTTTGATGATAGCTTACGCTGAACACTAACAAACCTTTGTTCTAATTTTTTGGAGATTTACACGGTCTCGAAAATATTTAGTTGTCCCGATACGTTTAAATAATCTTTTGTATTAACTTATTTTTTGTATGTCAATACTTAATAGTTTTCAATTTAATCCATTGGAAATAGAAGAATTTATTAAGAAATACAGTCCATATAAAATATTTCAGAAGTAATTCACTTAAATATGAAGTTATTCCAAGACATATCTCCCTGATATTAAAACAAAGAGTTGCCCGCTCTGTCTAATTTAGAGTGTCATCAGTGTCAGCTACAGGTTCACGTAAAGCGATTCTGTAATTAGAGACGTCGGAATATTGTGGAAAAACAAGAGGAACTTTGCGGTGGATACTCATTTTTTATTAATACTCAGTAAAAAGTGGACTAAGCCCCGACACAAAAGCTCAAACCCTTAAAACATGACATTAGAACACCAAATAATTGAAACAAAAGAATGTTTCTGATTGAATTAAATCGACTACTACTATAGTTTCGCGATAATTACTTTAACATCTAAATACTTTATTGAGTATAATATTACATGAGCGCAAATTAATAAGGAAACTTTGAGGCGTAGCATATATAATAGCTACGACGATAAGAAGATCCAAAGGCAGTTGCCAAGCCAAACGTAAATTTTTATACTCACGAGGATATAAAATGTATAAATTGAACAGAAATTAAACGTATGAATAGGAGTTAACAAAGTGGAGCAGCTTATATGAACTAGTTTTCCAAGCCGTTAAGCATTACATTATTTGCACTACAATTACCTAAGTCATGCAAGATTAGGATGTGCTTTTGACACAAAAATTAATTCAATGAGTTTAAAATATATCTTCTAAAATGTTTCTGAGTATACTTTTAAGAAGTAATAAAAGTAGTTAATTATTAAATTGCTTTTATGTTACATGTCACTATATACTGATTACAAATGCGGAAAGGCCATCCGATCAATGGCAAGGAATACACACTTCTTACAAAGATGTGTAATAAGGAGATATCAAAGCAAACCAGACAAACCACGATCTTCAAGAGCTAAAATTTATAATGCTATTGAAGCTTAAACACTTACTAAGATACTGAAAAGGAATATAGTGGTCGCAGCTGAATTACGAACTAATTTCAATAAACAGTGTGAAAGTCCAATTTCCGAAAAAGATGCCTTAGAACAGCGCGCCTCCCACCAAATAAAACAAGGATAGATTACAATAGGCCAAACCAGCTGTCAACTGGACAGTTGACATTTAGGAAATATTATGCCATGGTCTAAGATAAATGCCGATATATTTGCAATAAGTATTGTAATACATTCATTAGATTGGGAGCAATTCCAAAATCATGCCATGAAGTATTTCCCTGCGAAAACATTGTCAATGTTGCTAACAGCGTAGTACGTCAGTGAGCCGTCCTTAACTACACTTGGACGTGATATATGACGATCATATATATTGACGTTGTTTTCACGTCTCCGTTAATGGACCGGTTGCAGTTAGGAAAAAATCGCTAATCAACATGCGCGACGGGAACTCAATTACGCCCATTTTTTTTCAAATATTTAGCTACTTATCCAGTGCATGAACTACGAAAATTGTTCGCGTCCAGACTGCTACCAACATCGTAACTTCAAATAATCTAGGTGCATAACAGTCACAGTCACCATTGTTACCGCGCATAAGCAAAGAACATTTTATAAATCAAATCGCATTGTTGGTTAAAACTGCAAAACGAGTATTGTGTTTATATACTGTCATTGTATATTATCTAAATATATATATGTATGTATATATACATATGTATATAAGGAAAAGGATTGAAAAGGTTTGGGAAATGCGGTCTGCAGGTAGATAACTTCAATTAACAAACCTCATTTGATTTATACGCAATATTTCGCAAATGTTATTTGCTGTTTCAGGTCGTTCCACAATAGCAGAGAGGTTCATTAATGGAAGTTATCTACCTACAGACCGCATTCCCTTAAACTTTTCAATCCTTTTTCCTAACTAGTTTTCGGTCCTAAAACTACTAAATATAATACATAATTAAATTTGAGATACTGAATACGTCAGTTTAATTATCTAATTAAGTACAAGAAATTGTAAACAATTAATTAAACAAAAATACTCAATTCATTCTTTACACTAATAAATAGCTGATATTTTAAATATAAGAACAAATAATAATTTACAACTTGGAGAGCAAGATCTTCAATAATTACAACAAAATTTCGTATAAGTTATTAAATGAACACATCAAACGTTATTAGTTTGCTTATAATTCAAGCGAAACTGAAATCAGCGAAAACTTCTCGCACAGACCGAAACGTCTGAAACAGATAGGCCGTCTTGTACGTTTAATTACCTCCATTATATAAAATGTTCGTATTTGAGATCAATATTAATTACCTTAGGGAACTGATTCTGTTGTAGCGGTAAGTTTTAAACAATAGCGTAATTTTGTGCCAGGCACTTTCTAGGTATATTTTACGCCAATCAACATTTGTGGGATTCACGAAAAATGCTTTTACAGCACTGTTATACCTTCCAATTTATAATCCATTATGTTTTATTAGTGGATATAACGCAGGGGATTATAAAATTGTTCTATATAGTATATATTCCTGAATTTATTAATGAGTAATTCAGAACAACTAAGTCTTGATGAAACAGCAGGATTTAAGTAAAAGTTTGTTTTATAACTACAATAATATTATGGAAAATATTTCGTAACGTAGATAAACTATCTCAAAATATCTCTCTCTTTACTGCAAACTTAAGTGTATTAAAATATTCTGCATATATTTATGTATTCAAAAAGTTCACGGAGATATTTGCTGAAAAGTACTCTTAAAATTCGAGGAAGAGAGTACATTACAGGACAAATTAAACCACTAACCTAGTTTGCTAGAGATTGCAAGTCCCCTTTTTCATGCCAGCGAATTTTTGGGGAAATATATGGACCGTTGAACCTGGGGAACTTGAAGCAGTCTTATGGCAAGCTTCACTCAGTTACGGTCTTACATATACACTACCGGCCATTAAAGTTAGGACAGCAAGTAAATTATTGAAAATATGAATAAAAATGATAGTAATTAAAACAAAACTAAAAATTTAATGCTAGAACTACAAATATATACAAATAAGAAAAAGAAATATCATAAAAAAATAAAACAAAACATTCTTATTACAAAACTATACTATATCTTCTGTTCGTCAAAATAGCCTTCTTTGGCGCGTAAAACTCCCTGGACCACTCGCGGCATACGTTCTGTCAATTTGGTTAAAGTTTCGCCGGGAATGTTGTTCCACTCAATTTGAAGAAGCTCCCACAGATGTTTTTTTGAAGTTGGACAAACATTTCGAATTCGTCTATCAAGTTCATCCCACAGTAATTCGATGGGGTTCAAATCCGGACTCTGTGGTGGCCAGGGCATGATTTGCAGAACATTTGTTTCTTCTTGAGACGTTAAATACTGTTTGCAAATTCGTGCTGTATGTTTGGGGTCGTTATCATGTGCAAACACAAAGTTGTCTCCTATCAAACGCAATCCGGATGTCACAGCGTTTTCCTCCAATATTTGTCTATAGTTCTCTTTGCGCATAATACCATCAATTTTTACAAGGTCGTTCGTCTTACAAAGACTCTACGCTTCTGTCCAAAAATTTCGAATTTGGATTCGTCTGTCCAAAGAACATTTTTCCAATCTTCTGCCGTCCAATTTCTATATTGTTTGGCCCACTGTAGACGCTTTTGCCGATTTCCGCGACGTAACAATGGTTTTTTTACCGCAACGCGACCGTAAAGGCCGGCTTGTCCTAAACGACGTTTAGTAGTTGTTAGAGAAATCGGTCGCTCGCGTGCCCTGTTCATTTCTGCTGCGATTTCGGGCGCTGTCAATCGTCGGTTTCGCTTGCTTAGCACTTTAAGGCGTCGATCTTCCGCAGGGGTCGTCACTTTTGGTCGACCAGGTCGATTACGGTCTTCTAAAGTACCGCTGGTTTGGTACCGACGAATAGTGTAATGTACAGTTGATTTGCTCACTAGTAATTTTTCCGCAATTACACGTACAGAATATCCTTCTTCGTGTAATGTGAGAATAGCTGATCGCTTTGCCAGAGTTATCGGCTTTCCTTTCGGCATCTTTTAAATAATACAAACACACAAACATACTAATAGAACGTCCGTATCGTCAGTGGTTGATTAACAAACTGATTCACCACTGTTCACAGCGAATATGATAAGAACTTCTTTCTAATATAATAGCAAATACGCAGGTAAAATTTTACAGCCCCCTACATTTGTTTCCTTAATGGTAAACCTGCTAATCTGTTATTCATTGAATACCGTTTCTTAATGAGTTCTCTACATGCTATTGACATAAATTGAAATATGTTTCTATTTCACGTATTATAATGAGGATTTTCGTCTTAAATACTTAAATATTCTTTGAAATTGTTGTATAATCTTTTAAAATAACACCGACAGTATTTGATAGTAAAAACATTCCAATTTGTTAAATTTTAGTAATTGTCCTAACTTTAATGGCCGGTAGTGTATATAAAGAAGATAACTTCATTAGAGACTATCCGTTTAGTTACTTATGCTAGGTAAGGTTTTAAAGTGTATATGAAGTTTTCGATTAGAGATCTTTTACGAGGACGGTTCTCGATTGAATTAGTTTAAAAGGGTTAGATTACCACTGTATAGCGGTAATTAGTTTTTTATGTAACCTCTTTTCATGTCGATACAGTTTTAAAATTAGCGACTTATTTTTATATTCTTGCAAAAAAGCCACAACAAATTTGTTTCCAGAATGTGTTAGGTACTTACATGGTCTAAACATCATTATCCCAATTAAATTTATTTGCATTAGGGTATGTAATGAGTTACACCCGATGGCTAGTTTATGTAAAACTAGCACGACGAGTGATGATTTGCAATGTCATAACACGACCGCACCATCATCGAATTTCCCACTTCATTTCTCTTTGATAGTTCCTTGCAATTTATGGGCTAGAGAAAAGTAGTATGCATCGTTTGTTCCTGTATACAGGGTGCCCGGATAACTTTTTTTATTTGAAGACATAGAGAGACGGTTAAATTAGCAAAAAGGTGTAGATTCTAAAGCTCACTAAGAATCCATTTTTAAATTTTACTTGTCATGCTTCATTTGTTTAATATTGAAGAAAAACTGAAATCTTGTCATTTCTTTTATTTGCCGTAACTTTTTTGTTACTTGAAATATTAAGATGCGCTTTGAAGCAATTCAAATTGTAATCTAAATACTTTTATTGGCGCTTAATAAAAGAAATTTATTTTGCGCGAATTTTCAGTAATCTCACCTAACCTCAAAATTTTAAATTGGAAATACAATTATGTATCGCATGATATGGAAATTTTGTAAAAATTTGGAAAATTAATCTTATTCTGATTACGAGCAGACATCATAAATTTTTGTTTATCGCATTATCTGTGAAAATAACACGGTTGTCATGATACGAATCTGAGGACACTAGATGATCCTACCTTGAATGACTGCACGATCCGCCAGCGAAAGATGACTTAGATTTCCTGAACCTACTTGGGTAGAATGGAAAGAAGCAATGATCTGCAGTCAGATTAGATACCTATCTATAGAACTTGTCTCTCTAGATGCTGAAAGTCTGCACTCTATTAAGGATATTTTTGTTGGAGACCACAGAAATGCAAACATATTTTTCTAACAATGCATTCAGGATTGAATTCTGACAGCTGATTAAAAACCATGACATATTTGTAGTGTATGTATATAACCAGAAATAAATGATTACTGTACTATACTATACAATGATAAGGACAAGAAATAACAAGAATAAAGTAAAAATGGATATGGACGAAGCTTCATGCCTCCTCTTTCAGTTTAGTTTCTACCTACCAGTTTCTTGATCCATTCCGGGAGACGGTTTGAACTGAAGAATCTGATCGTAGAACTCCAATGGGGCCGTGCCGGATTTTTTTTAAATTTTTTTCTTAAAGTATACATTAAATTATAGTGTTTATAAGTTTGAATTATTGTTGTTATAAGTTTGAATTTTGAATTTACCGCACTTATGACGTGATAATGGTAAATTGGCAGAGAAGCTTGCCAAAAGTGCGATATGGAAAGAGATAGAAATAACACATCAATGTTTGTTTAATCAGAAATGTAATCATCTTTTTTTGTTAGCTACGTAAACGTCAAACGAAATCAACCTCCTGTCTATCTGTACTGTGTCATAGTATTTATTTTCATATTTGTTTTATAAGCTATAGTGTTGTTATTATTTTGTGGTGTGCTTAGAGTTTTCAGTTTTAATTTGTATATTTTTTAACATTATCACATTTGCAATCGTAGTTTATTTTTATTTGAATCTTATTTGATATCGATTAATCATGAAATGTTTTGTACCTCGTTGCAAGAATAATTTTAAAATCAATCCGAAAAAGCGTCTTTATTTCCAACATATGTTACAAAAAAATTTAAAGTATTTCTATATTAATATTAATAATGAAGTGAAAAGTGGCGGAGTTCAGATGCGTCACTAAAACTTGACATTTGCTCTTCTACTCAACCATTCTGTCTAAACCTAAAGCCTAAACCCAAAAAGAGAATAGTTACATTTGCCAAAAATGAGTGTACTTCAGGGATAATTTTTGTACATATCTTCGTTTCTTTAGGGCGTTTTGGTTTATAATTAGTTATAATTTCGCTAATTCTCTTCTCATGCCGTGGGTTAGCTACGTCTAGATGGTTTTCTGTATTATATATAATTAGAAACGCCTCGCCTGGCGTAATATGGATGGCGCCCTTAAGAATATGTTCACTGACTTTTACTTCAGATGCGAATTTCCCTAATGTTTTTATTGGCGCTTTTCCTAATCCTTTTACCAAAACAAAAGTGTTATCAAATTCTTGGCCCTTCTACGACCTTTTCTTCCAAGAATCCCATAAGTGCTCACTATGTATTCGACGAGTGTAGCACACAAATGTGATATTCGTTCTCCTGCTGATCTTCAAACAAATACCCGTTCGCATAATCTACAAATTACATAATTAGAAACGCCTCGCCTGGCGTAATATGGATGGCGTCCTTAAGAATATGTTCACTGACTTTTACTTCAGACGTGAATTTCCCTAATGTTTTTATTGGCGCTTTTCCTAATCCTTTTACCAAAACAAAAGTGTTATCAAATTCTTGGCGCTTCTACGACCTTTTCTTCCAAGAATCCCATAAGTGCTCACTATGTGTTCGACGAGTGTAGCACACAAATGTGACTCTGTTCTCTTGCTGATCTTCAAACAAATACCCGTTCGCATAATCTACAAATTACAACTTTCGACTTCCAGGCCACAAATCCTGTGTAAATGTCATTCTTGTGCATTTTCTAAGTTGCATCAATTTTACCAGCACTTATAATTTATACAAACTAATACACAATTATGCTATTTACGATTGATACTGAAAGATATAGTGGATTCAATTGGTGCTTACTCTTACTTCTACCACTTTATGAAACTTCATGTCCTTACTCTTTTTAATGATGAAAGTACTGAGATTTTGCTGGTTGCGAAATAGAATTATAGAATTCATAAATAAATCCTATTAAGGGATATATAATAAATACCTAAAATAGAGTGAATATATCGATGAATTTTGCAGCAACGATGCATCCTATATATTGCAGAAGTAATGTCCCTCAACTGTATGGTTCGCTGAATCTGATATAAATGTTATAGAAACATAAACTATTCTGCTTCGTATAGATACAGTTGGGAACGCGACCAATTTTCCTAAAACTCTGCGGGGGTGTCTCTGTGGTTACTCCACATACTTAACCGAATTGACATGTTCGACCACATACTCAACGCGCTCTAAACGTTCTATTGATCCGCTTACGTAAATTGCTTGAATATAAGTTACGGAATTAATTCGTAATTGTAGCGTAGATAGTGGTTTTCCTACACCTATGAAACTCAATTATATTTAATTTTGTATCGCTGCTTATATCTAGGATAATAACACTTACTAAGGACGTAAATAGGCACTTTAAATGTTTAAAGGGCTCGTTTCACTGAAATAGATTGTATGGGTCATTTATTTTGCCGATAATTAAGTGGAAATTACTTTCTTAAACATTATATTGCCTTCTTGGAAAAATGACAAGGAAACGTAATCCGCATTATTAAATGGGGATACATTTAGAATACTCCTCAATTATATTAAGCCATACTAATCACTTATACTATAGTATGGTTTGACAAGTTTGACAAATTAATATTTAATTTAATAAATTGTGAAACCTTTTAAAAGCTCATTTTCAAATGGATAGACACCTGCTTAAGTTATTTCCTATCAAGTAAAATAGAAATTTAAATTTTTTGACTGAGTATTTAGAAAATTCTAAGCTAGGAAATATATAACAATAATATTGTAGAGCCGCAAGGTTTATGTAATTTGAAATTGTAAAGAAAGAACAGGTAATATGTGTAATATATTATAGGTACGGCTCTAAATTACATTTTCCTTAATGCGCGGGAACTAGAAAATTAGACAAAACTATAGAAACGTCACTGAGTGTATATTCACATATTAGAGAATTGCGCAACATTAACAGCATAGCTCTAAACACATCATGGCAGTAGCTCTTTGAGGTTGTAATGAGATGCATTGCTTAGTTGCACTCACGTGTACCTTGACGTGAAAGTAAAGCGATTTTCACTTCAAGGTGAATGAGGCAAGTGAACGATCTCTAACACGAAACAATGATGTCTTTTTAACGGTGGAAAATATAATTTTTGAGAGTTTATGATTTGGAGCTTAAACAGAATGTTTCATATATTAAAAAAACAGTGCATGTCAATATTTTACTTAATATCCAATTAATTAAAGTTGTACAGCTAACTAGTATTGTACCATTTTTACGCATTTAATACATTAGTCACTCCTTTATTGGCGACCTCCTTAAATTCATTCAGATTGCCAGCAATAAATTACTTCAATTATATTGTGCTAAATAGAGCATCAAGCTTTAGGGCAATTTATTAAGCTAGTACCCTTGAATACGTTCGACTACAATACTGCCCACTAAAGTTTGCTCCTGCCACTTCGATTAACTAAAGCTGCAAGCTCCTTTTCAGCAAATTTATTTCAGTAGAGAACTTCTAAGACT